>JAVLVB010000567.1:213271-226463 GCA_032876305.1 Orestias chungarensis | reverse complement strand
CTAGCTCTTAGTCCTGGCTCATCACCTCGGTTCCTTTGTCTCCTTCCGTGTTGTGCGTCCTAGTGATTGTCTCCTGTGTACCTCCCCCCGTGATCGTTATTGTTTATTGTTTTGTAGTCTGTTGGTTTAGTTCTTGTTTCCCGTGTTGGTGTTTGTTTATTTATTTAGTGTTTTTGGTTGCGTTACATTTGGGTCCGGTGTTTATTATTTTCCGTCTTGTTGTCATTTTTTAGTTCCGCCTCCGCGCCCTTAGTTCCCATCACGCTTTGTTCCGTTGTCTGTTGTTCCCTGTGTGGTTCCTTTCGTGTTCTGTTCATATTCATCCCTCAATAAATTTATTATATTCAACTCCACCTCTGCTCGAGTCATTAAAACCCAGCCTGACAATTTGTTAGGTTCAGTTGTAGCTTTCTAACTACGGTGGAGTCAGAGATTCTCTATTATTCCCTGTTAAACAGGAATCAGATGCAAATGTGGATCCAGTGTTTTTGTTCTTTTCTGTTTCATCACTTGGGCCTTAAATAAAACTGATTAAACCTTAATGAGTTTGTCTAATGAGTTTGTCAATGTAACCCCAGCATCACCCTTCCACCACCGTGCTTCGTGGTTTTAGGAGCTACTGATGTTGAAATGCTTGTTTGGTTCCTTGTGCTTTTC
This sequence comes from Orestias chungarensis, assembly GCA_032876305.1. NCBI lineage: Eukaryota > Metazoa > Chordata > Actinopteri > Cyprinodontiformes > Cyprinodontidae > Orestias > Orestias chungarensis. The sequence continues at coordinate 225,806 of JAVLVB010000567.1, read as the reverse complement.
ATCATCGCCAAGCTTCTGTTTATGGTTCTCATCTGCTAAAGCTTCGTTCCACTGGTCTGGTTGATCCTAACAGGCGGTAATCTAGTCTTTAATTTGCTGTTGGATCAGAACAGCTCAGCATCATGGAGGTTAGTTTAAACCTGAACCAGAACTCATTGCTGAGCAGGTTAGGAGTGATGGGTGCATCCTCAGGTGTTTCTCTCCTCATGTTTCTCTTGTTCTCAGCTTACTGCGGCGTATTTGTGCACGTTATCGTGTTTTAGCCCCTTTCAGTTCCACAGAGAAGGTGAAGGATCCTCCTACTCCTTATTTGGTCGTTAGTATTCAGGACACGCTGCCTTCCTTCCTCCTGTCCGCCACTCGCTCCCCTGACGGCGAATCAGCCGGCGTTGATTAATTTCAGCCTATTAGCACCCCACGCCCGCCACCCCCGGCTCCGCCCAGGTTAAGTCCCCGTGCACCCACGTGCGTGCTCGCAGGCGGGGGTTGCTGTGGGTGAGCGATGGCGGCGAGGTTGCCAGGGAACCAGTTGTTGTCAGAGCGATATTAATGAGCGGGTTGCTCAGGCGCTCGGCGTGCGTGCCGATTGTTTGTGCCCGCGCGTTGGAGTGCCTGAGTGCTGGCGTGCCAAGAGAAAGAACAAATGGCTTTCCTTTCTATCTGTGCATCTCTTCAAGTGCACGTAGATGCTTGTAGACAGTTTTTTGGTCTGTCACAGCCTCAGTGTGTGATATCCAGCAGTGCTGTGGCCTGAGGGACGAGGGCTCACATGTGTGTGTGTTTGTGAGCAAACGTGTGCGCTCTGTGGAGGCCTGTCCTACATTCCTCCTCCTCACCAGGGAGCCGGAGGATCCAAGGACTGACGCACATCACCTGACAGCCGCCCCACTGCTCCTGTGCCCCGCGCCGTGGGTGTGTGAGCGTGTGACAGAGATGGAGTGTCTTGATGTGTGTGTGTGAGGAAGTCCATCGTATCTGTGCGCTCACAGGTCGGATGAAGATGGGGGACGGTTCTCTGCTGTGACTTCGTCCAGCGTGCGTGTGTGTGTCCTCTAGGCTAACTGGACAGGAGACGATGTCAAACAGAACCTGAAACAAATGTAAACGTCTCGTCCTGAAGGTCCAAACAGACTCAGGTTGTGTTCGCTGACACACGATGTCCCAGATTTACTGGCGCTCTGTTCTGGGCTTGGCTTACTCTCCTGGCATCTAAACACTTCCTGTCAGCGTTTACGACGTGGGAGCACAGACAGGTCTGCATGTTAGTCCACATTTGAAGATTTCTGCAGCTCATTACTGATTGTTTTTATCAACTATCACAATTAAAGAACAAATTAATCGGCAGCAATATCTGTGTCACGACTGATTGTTTTGTTTGGTCACATCGAGCCCTGGGAACGTAACTTCGTTTTTCTGGACGATATATTGTCCTACACATTATTAACCATAAACGATATTATTGTCATCATTACCAAGACGAAATAACCACTTATGTAATGTTAATAATAATAACAATAATAATTATAATAATGATGTAAGTAGACCCTTTCAAAAGCAAAAATTAACTTTTATTTCAAATAGGACCAAACTTTTAAATATAAAAATAGAATTAGAAAAGGACTCAGTCTCTTAAAAGGTCTTTTATCTCCTTTAATTTAGCATCTTTCGCTCCGTGTTAAACATATTTTCTGGAGGACGATCAGTGTTGTTGGTCAAAAGTCTGGAGCATTTCTTAAAATTTAGACTTTTTAACTGGTAAATGGAAGCATCTCTCTAACAAATGTGAACATTTATTTAGTGAAAAATAACAGATAAATCAAATAATCAAGTTTATTTGGTGACCTACTATTTCAGTGAACGTATCCCATGTTGAGCTGCTCTGACTAAACTTCGTTTTTTCGAATGAACGCTGCAGCAATCGTTTCCTGTCAGACTCGTTTATTGGTCTAGTTTTCAGCTTGGAAAACTCGTCCAGGTGTTTCTGTTTAAGGTGTTCATGCAAATCTGTTACTTTGGCTTTTTTGTCAACGTACCGGCTCGTTTGAGTTGATAGCCCTGCCTTGCTCACTGGGTTTAAATAGAATACAATAGATTACTTTTTATTGTCATAATACACATTGTACAAAATTGGAGGACCACTCCTTTCAGTGCCATCCAAAAAATGTATACAGAAAATAAACCATGTATAAAAATATAAAAATATATACAGAAAATAAACCATGTATAAAAATATAAAAATATATACAGAAAATAAACCATGTATAAAAATATATACAGAAAATAAACCATGTATAAAAATATAAAAATATATACAGATAATAAACCACGTATAAAAATATAAAAATATATACAGAAAATAAACCACGTATAAAAATATATACAGAAAATAAACACTAGATAATTAGACAGTGGTGTGAGAATGCACTGTTAAATAAATGTAAAATATTGCCCAGAAAAATGAAATCTGAAATATTCCCACACCAGGGCTGTGGCATTTGGCTTTGAAACCAGAGCGTCCCCATATTTCCAAACTCGCATGCAGCAGGTACAGGTGTGTACCTGTACTTGTGGCTCCGCCTCCTCCCATAGGTGCAAAGATACTGATCGATGCACGGAGTGAACCCTCTCATCATACGGTGTATTTGGAGATGAGAGACGAGGAAATAAAACATGGCGGTTTTTCGTGATCCGAAAAATGATTAACTTCATATTTATTTATTGTGTGATTATTGACTTATTGATTATTGACCCAGTCATGTGACAATTATGACGAGAAGCATTGGAGTGTTTAGCTGAAGCGGAGACATAATGAAACTATCTGTGTAATTAATGTTTAATATCAAAATCATACCAAACTTTCATATCCTTCCATCTCTAGTTGTTACAGATCCTTATAAATAAGTAAATTACTTCTTAATAAATAAGAGTCTTCATCAGTTTAATGTTATTGAAAAGTTAATTTTATTATTTCATTTAAAACAGTGAAACTCATGCAACAATATGAAGGTATTGCACACAGAGAGATCTGATGGTTCATAAAAACCTGTATTATGGTTCCTAAAGAATTTCAATGTGAATTTCACAGATTGAAACACAGAAAGTGTGTAAAGTGCTTATCTGAGTACTGTACAGTAAATGCTGTTTTAATCTAGTCGGGCCCTTTTTGGAAACCTTTGATAGCCTTGTTTGTGTTTTGGAGGAAGGATCTGTGATACGTTGGTTTCTGAACCTGGAATCCTGAAGTCTGTGAGTGAAGGAGCTTCTGTTCAGAAACAGCAGGACGATGTTCAAATTGTCAGGAATATTTTATACATCTACTTTTTATGTCGTTTAGATGGAAAATCTTTACATCAACGTTACCGACATCTATCATAGATTTTATTTGGTTACCACTTCACCTAAATAAATGTATGGAGATTTTTATAGATATAAATAGAGTAAAAAACGTGGATTTCTTCTTAAACAGTGAGATAAATATGTTAACCTCTGTATTTCATCTAAAGTTTATGGTCCATTTTGGCGCCAGAGCATAGCGTGGTAAAATCCTGATCAGTTGGATTGAAGTTCATTTCTGTCTCCAGAGTCTGTGTGAAGGAGGACTAGTGATGAGGTGATGAATCTAATTGTGGTGAAACAATGTCAGATGATGATGTTGGAGATAAGAAACGGAGGAAGTGACGTATGCAGTAAAGCAGTCACCACATTTGTAGTTGTTTAGTGTGGAAGGCAGGGTTCCTGCCACCCTCCTCAAAGTTGCAATACAATAGTATTATGAAGAGGAACTTCAAGGCTACGTTAACTCTGCACATCTTGATGCTCAATTATGAGTTTTTTTTGTTTTGTTTTTGTTGCAGACACCAGATTTTTGTTAATACTAATAATTAAAGTTAATCCCAATCAGAATTCTGTGTGAACAGTTTACGCCCTAAAAGCGTCCAGAACAAAGAGAAGAGGAACATTAACGGCACAGTAGGGACAGATGCCGCCGTCTGTGGACGGAGGTTAAAGTCGTTGAGAGACGGGAGCCGATCGTGTCGTCTTATCAGAACGAGATGAAGGAAGCTGAGAAAAAAAGAAAGCTAAACTCGGCACTGCTTGCTTCAGACGTTGTTTACGTCCAGATTTACCACGTCTAGATTCTTCTGCTGACGCGTTTCTCACATGGACGGTGAAGTTGGATAAATCTGACGTTGCCGTCTACAGAGGCTTTCAATACTGTCGGATATTTATCAGAATTAGTAGCAAATATGAAAGTGACACATTTAGGATAACTTTGGAGCGCGGCTGTTCAGTCTGCTGTGAAAAAGTCGGAAATGTGTCGCGTTCGTGAACGTAGCCTGAAACTCTGAGAGGAGCTGAACTTCCCTCCGTCTCTGTTCGGCTACCATAGAGGTGAAGGGTCACCTTTGATGAGTCATAAAATATCCATAATCACATATTCCAACTCTCCTCTGACCTGCCTTCATATTCATGGCTGCTCGGTCTGCAGATGCAAACCTTCGCAGGCACTAGTGCTTTATTAGAGGAAAAGAAATCTGTCATGAATTTCTTATGGGCTGCTAATGCTGTGAGATACATCAGGATCTGAACACATTAAAGTTTCAGCCTCGTTTCTATTGTTCAGGACAAAGGGAAGCATGCAGGGCCTGCTAGCTGCACTTAGTTCTTGATTTTTGGGGGTTTATTTTTGTTAATTGGTGAAATATTTATTGATATTATTTTCAAGATGAGTCTGGAGGGGAAAAAAAGATGATAGGAAAGTTTTCTGTAAGTTTTCAGGATAATTAGCCGAGCAGCTAAAGTGAGGTCTCAATAATTCAGCACCTCTGATGTTTCTGGCTCTGAATCCCATCCCTCCCTGATTTTCCTGCTGAATCCGGAGTTTGGAGTCTCTCCCTCAGTTCCTGACCTCTGAGTTCGGCTCGGCCCTCCAGAGACCCACTTGAAGCGCTCTGTGTGTGGCCCTGGCGTCTGTGTTCGTACTGCAGAGGTCGTGACCCCGCCGCCTCGAGTAGATTTGTCCTCCTCTGAATGATTACATATTAACCGTGTGGACGCACACACAGCGATGGCTGCCGACTGATCCTTTAACCTCCTCACCTCACCATGTTCACTTCCTTTCCTCTCGTATTTCACTCTGACACGTTTTTCTCACAGAAATAAATTCCTTTTTTCTCTTTTGCAGGGAAACGAGTCCAGGAGTTGGTTTGTGTGGTTCTGTGCCTCTTCCTCTTCGTCATCAGCTTCCTCTTCCTCGTCCTGAACTTCTCCACCGTTCACATGTATAAGATCATCCTGGGTATTTGTAAGTGAACAACTGTAATGTTTGTCCCAGTTATTCATGTTTGGACTCTCTTCTTATTCCCAGCATGTGTGACGGCAGATTTGGCCTCTGGGATGGTTCATTGGGGAGCCGACACCTGGGGATCTGTGGATATCCCCATTATTGGGAAGGTGAGCTTGCAGACAGAACAACCATATTGTATTAAAACGTCGTCACTGGTTAGAACTAAAATAAAAACGTTCTATTGTTTAATGAGCAGAAGTCATTCTGGAGCTCCTGTACATAAAGTTCACATGTTTACAAGAGAAAAGACATCAAGAAGGACGTAGAAACGTGACCAGACACACAATTCATCATCCTGGTCATCCAATCAATGTTCTCAGCTAATAACCCTCCTTACCTCCTACCTTTGTGTTATACTTTACCTCCTTTCCTCTGTCCTTCCCTCCTCTTTTGCGTTTCCACATACTTTCATTTTCTTTCTTCCTTGATCCCTTTACTCTTTCTTTTTGTCCTACTTTTCACTGTCCCGCCCTCATTTTTGGTGTCTTTCTTTCTTTCTTTCTTTACTTCCATCCATCCAACCTTCCTTTTCTGGTGTGTTCATTCATTTCCTTCTTTGTCTTATTTGACCTCTTTTCTCTCTTTTGTTTCGTTTTTATATCATTCCTTCATTTCCTCTTTAGATGCGTTCTTTTTGTTTCCTCTCTTTTATTTCTTCTGTTTTTCATTTCCTGTTAATTTTCTTCTTGTTCACTATCCTTATTTTCTTTGTTGTATCTCACCTTTGTTTCTACCTCCCTGCCTCCTCTCCTAGATTGTTTCTTTTTTATGTCGTCCAACCGTTTGTCCTTTTGTCCATTCTTACTTCTTCTGCTTTTATTTTTGTTTGTTACCTCCTTTCCTTTTCTGTCCAGGATCCTTTCGTTATTCCCATCCTTGCTTCCTTACTTAATCTTCTATTATATGCCGGCGTTTAGCTAATAACTCAGATGGGAACCTAGTTGACAGTAGCAGCACCATATAACCCCTTGTGCCTCATAAGATTAATGTGCATGGATTTATAGAATTAGCCTTAAACTATTGTGTAAGCTAGCATCCAGTACGCTTCACATATGACCTGTTTTTAAGAACAGCTGAGCTCTTTAACTTAAAGCTAAGGTAATGTAAGCTTAGAGTGGCTAAGCCAACAACTACTCAATTAAAGTTTATTTTGAATATTAAAATTAAACCCAGACATTCTCATCCAAAGCTTTTTATGCTAGGCTAAGCTAAGGTATGATGGGCTCATTAAAAGTCATTTCAAATGGGCTAAAACAACCAAACCAAGCCAACATTGACTAAGCTAGTTAAAGTAATCTCAGGTACACCATCTGAAGTTATGATAAAAGCAGGTCTATCAGGATTCTGTAAATATTTCAACAAAGAACATGCTACATATCTCAATAACACAATAACTAACCGCATGTTAAGTGAGCCAATTAGATTAAAGTTCATCCTCATTTCATCCACTTAAAATCAGTGTGATCAGGTGCAGCGTGCAGATCGGGTCATGTCAGCTTTGTTTTGATTAGTTCAGATTTTCATGGTTTGTGTGTATTGCAGTAACTTTAAAACAAAAAACACATTTATGTTTTATTCATAGTTAAATAATTTGTTGAAATGTTAAAACTAATGTGAATATTATGAACTCATGTACCCCAATTAGAGCCGTTAGCATTTGCATTGCACAAATATATCAATGCATGATTAATAATGAGCTGATATTAGTCAGGATTTGATTGAAATGCATGAAAAATGCAAAAGCGTGCTATGAAAGCTCGTTAAGGTAAGTTTGAGCTGATGTGTTGGTGATGTCCAAACCGCACATGACCTTAAAAATTACACCTAGATCTAGATTCTACCTTCAAACAGAACCTGTCTGGTTAGAGAAGCTCCTGTCCCCTCTGCTGTCTTTTCCTTCCTTCCTTCCTTCCTTCCTTCCTTCCTTCCTTCCTTCCTTCCTTCCTTCCTTCCTTCCTTCCTTCCTTCCTTCCTTCCTTCCTTCCTTCCTTCCTTCCTTCCTTCCTTCCTTCCTTCCTTCCTTGTTGTATTCACCTCATTTCATTTCTCTGCTTTTCTTCCTGTTTTACTTTTTGTTCATACATTTTATCCTTGTGTCCTCGAGTGAAGCAAATTTCTGAAGGACTCAGTGGTTAATATATATTATGTAAAAACTATTTATTTTCTAATACATTCATTTAGAATTAACTCTGCAAACTAACAAAGCATCTAAAACAGTACACCGTTACATTGTTATGTAGGGTCTGTTCTAAGGTGTGTCAGAATACAGCACTGCTATGATTAAAAGGCTCATATCTTTTACATTGGAGAGGAGCTACTGTACTTGTTCTACCTGTTGGCCTAATTTGAGGGAGCGCCATCAGCTGTGATGCTAAAGACCCGCTGTCGTACCAAAAAGCGATTCAATCAATATCTCGGCACGTTTGCAATGTAATTTAAAGCAGATGTGCACAGCGCCCCCTACTAAACAGGATGGAGTAGCTTGGTCAGCAGGGAGCTGAAGCAGCTGGTGGAGTTTTCTCCTGCAGGGGCTGTAGCTCCAAAATAGAAATGCAGATTCATATTAATGTATCACACCAATGTGTTTACACAAATGACAACAAAGTAACAATATAAAACACAAAAACATCATGTCATGTACATGTTTACTTTTAAATGAATCAATCATTCCCGAAGGGAATATAAAGATACATTAAAATAATGTGTAAATAATAAAATCATATATAAATAATAAAATAATACTCTATTTATTTAATATAAAGTTACAAATAAAAATGATGCGTAAAAAGATGTTAATAACATAAAATTGTATATAAATAATTAAAATGATACTGTATTTATTTAAAATAAAGTTACAAATATATAAATGATGCTTTAAAATAAAAGAATAAAATCATATATAAATAATAAAATGATACTGCCGCTCAGAATACAGAAAACAAAAGAGCAGTGTCTGTAAAATGTGCATTCCTGAATAAGAAAAGGCAAATAAGATGATTGATTACTGATTATATTTATGAGTCAAATAATGCAGCCACCTTCTTAAAATGAAATTAATTTCTGTCAATGCTTTTTCATTTTAAAAATGGTGACTATTCTCCCTTCATTTTTCTATGCTACCGTCTTCCTTCCATCCTCGCTTCCTTCCCTATTCTTACCTTTTTGTCCACTTCTGTGTCCTTCCTGTTTCACCTTCTCCTTCCTTTCGTCCAGCCTTGGTTTCTTCCTCACTTCCTAGCCAAGCGCTCTTGTTTTGGAGGAAGTCAGATATGAAAGTTTAAAGCTACAAAAATAACTGCAGGTGTAAACTGGCCAGCTGAGTTTAGAGTTTCACACACTTTAGTTTAGAGTTTGAGTTTTATTTGTCTTTATGTTAAAGGTTATTTCTCCTACATGACGTTTGTTTGGCTTGTATAATTTCCATGTTTTCTGTGGGCATTATGTGGGCGGATGTCCACGTATGATGTGGCATTTATTGAGGCAGGCTGAAGACACAGCAGCGTATTTACATGGCGTGTCGGTCGCTGTAGGAGAGCCCTAATAAATGCATTTAGAGGAAGAGAAGAATAGACGTTAGGTGGGACCAGAGGGGCTGCTGGAAATGAGTCTGCTTGGTGTGTGTGTGCAGTTACCTCAGTGGCGGTTCTGAGGAATAAAGAAGGTTTGGTTTTTTATTTAAGGCTAGTTTGAATATCAAAGACCGACTTGATGCAGAACACCCGAGGCTAATAGAGCCACTTTCATTCTTTGTTTGTTTCCGTCGCTGCCTTGTGTACGTCGTGTGTCTACGTGAGCTCGTCCTCGTTTTACTGCCAGTCTCACTGGTCCCATAATTGTTGGACATTTCTGTGTCGAAGCATTGATGCTAAATGTCTGCAAACGTCTGAATCCGTCTGCGGTTCCTGGAGAGATGAAGCTTTTTGGAAGTTACTGTCTGAGTAATCTGGTGTAAAAGGTCAGTAGGTAAAACTTAGGAAAACTCCAATTAGGAAAAGTTTAGTGACCGTCTGTGGGTCTGTCCAGTTGTGTTATCGGACAGATCCTTTAGGTCAGGGGGGTCAAACTCACTCACACTGGGGCCCGAAATCAAAAACACACTTGAGTTTGAGGGCCAAACAGGATAAACATTTATAGAACTCAGTAAAATTTTAAATTTAACATTAATATGAATAAAAACAGGCAGGACTTTTAATCTGGAATAAATCAATTTAAACCTTAAATAACTTATATTATTCTCTCTATAAAAAATATATCCAACCTAAATTATACAAGATAGGAAAAAATGTAAACATTAACAGAACAAACATTCAAACATCTTTACTCTGATGTCATATTATATTAAGAAATAAAATAAAGAATAAAGAATAAAGTTACTAAAATATCCCAAAAGATTTTTGCACTCAATAAAAATATATCCTGTCAAAATTACACAATATCCAAATATGAACATGCTACATAACGAAACCTGGAAATACGAATAAATTCCCGCTTTATCAAATCAAATGTTTCTGTTTTCTTTGGTTTGATGTCGTTTTATCAAAGATGGACGCCTGGCATCTTTTTTTGTTTGTCATCACTGAGGAGAGCATCTCACACAGAGAACGGTCAGGGAGGAGAATCTGACTTCAAACCCGCCCAAAGCAATTTTTACTCTCAAAATCAAAATTAACAGCGCCTAACTGGGCAACACTGTTTGGGAGGGCTGTAGTGCTATCTGTTTATTGTTGCCTTGGAGGCAACCCCCAGCCTCGTATTGAGATCGTGGCGTGTGATTTCAAAATAAGAGATTGCGATTGAATTTTTATTTTTTTATAATTAATAACTTTTCAAAGCAGCTTGTGGGCCATTAATAGATACCCAAAGGGCCACAAAAGGCCCGCGGGCCGCTATTTGAGTATAGGGGCTCTACACTGTTTGATGTTTTGCTTAAGTCATAATGATGGACAACGAAAGCGCGACATCTGTCAGGCTCTCATCTCACGTGACTGTTTTAAGTTTAACATCAGAAAATGTGATTATTCTAAGGTAATTCATAAATAATTATACTGGTTCAAACTGAGGATAATCTGGACAGAAAAAAACAACACAGCCATTTATTGTATGTCCTGTGTGATTACAGGATGAAAAGATTCACAGGATAAACTCAGAAATAAAGATCATTTAGGGGGAAAAACATGTTATTTGATTTACGAGAGACTCCACAAATTATTTTAAATTCAGGCCATAAAAGGAACCGTTTGTTTTGTCTCTGCAGAACCAGAATTACAGCAGCGTTTTAAGAAGAGCTGCTCAGCCTCCCTGCAGTGCTCACAACAATTCCTCGGCGATACTTCGGGCCACGCCGTATTTTCTTTAGTCTTCGTGTCGTTGAGCTTTTAATTGACTCAACGAGGATTTGGCAGTCCTCTAATGAGTCTACTTCGAGGACAAAGTCACGCTCATTAGTTCCCAATGATGCTGGATTCACTCTGAAATTTGCCAGATGTGCTTCCAGTTTGAAGACGGCCTGGTCCCAGTCTGCTCGGCGCTTTCTTTGACAAACATCTGCAAAGTAGAAAATCTCATCTGAAAAACCTGATGAAAGAAATTCAAATAAAAGTGGGGGTGTGAGGGCGTGTCAGTGGGACGGCGCTGGGCGATGTGAGCCGGTGATTAACGGGCGTCGTGCCACGCGGGTCGCTAAACGGAGCGGGATGAGAGGAAGACCGGTGGCCCGCCGTCAACCAGGAGCGCCGGAGCCGCCCCGCTCGGCACGACCTCCGCGGCCTTTCATCCGACTGAGAGGAGGGGCCGCCGGGAGCAGAGACGGCGACCTAATTGCGCAGATATCAACAGACAGTGGCGCCCATGGACGACGTCCGTGATTGTTTGGAGCAGCAGACCCGATTATAATGAGTTTTCATGCTGACGCTTCGGAGCCTACGCACACATGCAGACCTTCCTCTCTCTCGCCAGGGAAATAAATTACCTTTATCCAGCGTGTGCTCGTGGGTGTGTTTATCTTTGTCCTCTTCTAAGCTTGTGAGGTTGTGATTGAGGCTTTCATTTGAGACCCCCGCGCTCTCACAGACAGGTGTCTGCCTCTGCACGGCGCAGGTGGGCTCTGCAGCTGCGTGTGCGTGTTTTGAAGCTCCTACTTTTACTGGTTTGTGTGCATTAGTCTGAGCTTTATTAGGATGCTGGATGTGTGCTCTGGGGTTCAGCTCGATGCTCAGCAATGCTAAGTGTGCTGAGAAGTCCTCTGTGGGTTTCATCTGCATTGTTTAGCGTTGCAGTTTATTGTTTATTATCCAGAAAAGACAAAAAAAAGCTGAAAACGACTTTCGGTGTCTGCTGGCTTTTCTTGTTCCTGGTAAATGTTTCTGTAGCTGTGCAGCATTAGTGGATATGTTTAATTGATCAATGTGGGCAACCTTAAGAGAACATGCCATGATTAATTAATCTTACTTTATTAATGGAGGTGGCTAACATCTGCAACCTTAATGATCCAAAGAGCAATTTCTGCCTTCAGTCATGCTAAAAAATACTTTTAATTGGAACTATGAGATGTTACTTGGATATGTACTGTTGGAAATAGGTTGTCATTTTTAAAGAACTAACTTTTTTTTCAATTTTCAGGTTTTAAGATAAAACAAAATATGCTTACAGAGGGAGGACGATGCAACAAAGATGCGTTTTTAACATATTGATTAGAAACATAGAGGTAAAAAGAGATTACTGGTACTTTCAGTTTAGTGAAAAAGAATATTCATCATAATTTTTGTTCCTAAGAGCAAAAGACCACCAAGTTTAGCATTAAAAGAGTTCAGTCAAAGGTTTCTGTCCACTAGCTTCAAGTCGACGGACAAGACATCGTAACAGTCTAAGCATGTTGCTGATTAGGGCAGCAACTAACAATTAGTTTTATAATCGATTAAACAAACGATTATTTTTTCAAAAAAACACTTTTTATTAATAATTTTATTTATCCTTTTTTTCCATATAAGCTTTAAAAACAAATTTTCATTAAGAAAAAGGAAAAGATAGAATTTTTTAAAACGACAAATGAGATCAACAGTTTAAAATATTTGTTCATTTTTAAGGATAAAATATAAAAATGAGGTAAAATCATATAATAATCTCAGCCCTTATTATTCTCTAATATTTAATTAGATGTTTATTGTGAATGTTCTGACTTAGTTGGACATT
>JAVLVB010000567.1:187473-203109 GCA_032876305.1 Orestias chungarensis | reverse complement strand
GGCGTCCTACCCCTGGGACTGCTACGTGTTCGCCCTGGCGGGTTTCGTGACGCTGACCAATCAGATTCATAAGTGGAGCCACTCCTACTTCGAACTCCCTCGCTGGGTCACTCGGCTTCAGGACTGGCACCTGGTGTTGCCGCGGAAACACCACCGCATCCACCCCGTTTCACCCCACGAGACGTACTACTGCATCACGACAGGTACGACCATCAGAGTGAAATGAACCTCCTTTAGTGAAGCTCCCACCATGTTCAGGTGCAGACATGGACTAGGCCATTATAGCACCTCAACTCTCTTTCAGGCATTTTGTTTCTCAACAGGTTTGTAGTTTTTTTGGGATGGTTCCTTCTTCTGTAGATGACATAATTTTGTTCTGACATCTGACCAGATAAATCTGGATAAAGAATTTTAGTGGAAAATCCGGGAGTTAAAGCATTTTTAGCTCTATAAAATTGAGGAACATGGATATCTATGTCCAGTTGTTATGAAACATCTTATTTGTACACATTTATATAAAAAGTTGGAATTTTCTTTAAGTTATATATCGATCCAAAGCTGCTTTTTATGTAGTTGGAGCCGACTGCACCAAAGTACAGCAGGCTTTTACAATCCAAGTCGTGTCAGTTCCCTCATAGAAATTTCCTGATCTGATACTTTATATGATATCAGTGTCAGATACTGGATTATATCAATCCAACACAAGTAGTCCATTCCAGCATTTAGAGTAAAACTTGTCCTCCTCAAGCTTCCTATGACGGTCCTAATAAATCACATCATTCCTTTACATAAAGCTCATAATTAACATAAATCAGCGTACAGAATTGAACAAAATAGGAAGAACAAACCTGAGTTCTTAAACTCTAAACACGTCTGGGGTGTCAAAAGTTGACACTTGAAGTTGGACGCGTTTTTACGTTTTGTTCACTTTTTAGGGTCAGATACTATAAACGTGGGTCAAGCGTCCACACTTCCTGTCTTCTCTGGTCAGACTTCCTGTCTCTTCAATGCTCTTTTTGTCCAATGGAGGATGAAACTGAGAGAGCGGCTCGTCTCTATGTAATAAACCAAGAGAGCGTGGTTGTCGGCTGCCTCGGCTCCATATCTGTAACTAGGGAAAAATCCAGCAGCGTTCAGAGTTTGGTGATTTTCTCCTCCAGGAGCTTAACGCTGACGAGGGTCGATTTCAGCTCTAGTTTCACTGGAGTTAGAGAAAACAGCCACAATAAATCTATCCTCCAGCATCACTTCAGAATCTTCCACCATGTTGGATAGTTTACATTTTCACAATGGGAGACTTTGGAGCATCAGACGCCCAAAACGCTCCAAACGTTCTGGTCTGGATGCCAGTGACGCCGCAAGACATATTCAGCTGTATTTAAACTTTAACTACACAACAAAGTCATTAAAGCAGTTTATGGCAATTACACACAACTACAAGTAAAACAAAATCCAAGTCCTTTGCACAGAAGCAAAAATTCTGTCAGTTCTGTCGAACACCTGTGGTGCATTTATTGATACCCTGTAAAACACGATGAGTTCAGTTGGCTATTCGACGTCCTTAAAGATTCGCATCTCATTACGGATCTTCATTTTGGGGGGGGGCTTAAGAAAAAGGAATTGGGTAGTTTATGGTAGAGTGAGGTGTCAGATATTGTTTGCATGATAGGATGTGGATCATATTTGTCCGCTGTGTGAACGTAGCCTAAAGTTGTTCTTGATGCTTTTCTATAGAGGCTGAAAAGTGATGACGATGTTGTCGGTCTTCAGCTGCCAGATGATACTTTGTGTGTTTTACTCTCTCTGTTTTTTAATTGTTTATCTGTTTTTGTTTCTAAAAACAAAACAAACTCCTTGTTAAGGAATCACACATTCGGCCATTTTCTACGTGGACGACAGACGATTCCAGAATAATTTCTCCTGGGTTTCTCAGCAGATTCCCATAAAATGGCGGCTGTGCGTTGTGGCTTATAAATAACTAAAAGCAAATGTTGTGTTCTTGCGTGCGTGTCGGTATGTCTTTGGAGACCCGAGGCCTCTGTCACACACCGCGCTCGGTATTATTCTGCCTGCATCTGGGTGAGAGCTGGGGGGGACTCAGGGGGAGGCTCGGCTCGTACGTCACCCGGCGCCCCAGCGGACGACAGATGTGAGCCTGAGCTGTGGGGGGTGGCGCGGCCAGCTCACTCCACTACATCTGCATCTGTCGGCCTGCACTAGTCGCTCTGACCTCCTCTTCGGCTCTGGTGGCCGAGGACGGCGCAGGGGTTCCTGCTCGCGCCGCCTGGCTGCCTGGGCCCCGGCTCCGGGTCCCCTGGGGGCCCGCCTCGATGCCTTTGTGTTCGCCACCGGCTCACAATCCCCATGTATATTTAATGCTAAGCTGCCGTCTGTTCTAACAAATAGGACTTCGCAGGCAGAGGAGGGAGGGAGGGAGGAGTGCAGGGATTTGGAGAGATAAGATTCGGAAAATGTTAAAAAACGGTGGAAATAAAAGCTAAATTTGGGATGTTTTGTGATTTAGTTTTACATTTATATGTTGAAAACTCTCCCTCTGATGTTTAGTTTGACTTTTACACATTTATATTAAAAATTACTTTTAAGCAAATAGTAAACATACAGAAGAGGGAAAAAAAGACAAGATCTTTAGTTTTTCCTCTAGTTTCTTGTTTAAATACCTTAATACTCTCGAGGGAAACTAACTTTAAATGAACTTTTCTGCAAGTTAGAAAATGTAGAAAGCATCCTGATCTGCTTTGTCAGAAACTCCAGAAGACTCAGGTGGAGTTCTCAGCGATCACATAATCAACGACTTCCTGACCAACAGACTGAAGGACTGTGTGTCTAACCAGGTGATAAGCAGCACAGGAGCACCACAGGGAACTGTACTCTCACCATTCCTTTTCACTTTGTACACTTCAGGCTTCCAGAACAAGTCAGAGTCTTGACATCTACAGAAACACTCAGATGTTATCAGAGATGGAGAAGATGCTGAGTACAGAGAGCTGGTGAGGAACCATCATCTCATCTTAAATGTGAACAAAACAAAAGGGGTGATTGTAGATTTCAGGAGAAACAGGGTCAGATCAACCCCTGTTTCCATCATGGGAGAAGAAGTAGAGATGGTTGAAGAATACAAATACCTCAGTGTTTATCTGGACAACAGACTGGAGAGGCAACAGTGAAGCGTCTACAAGAAGGGACAGAGCCGACTTTACTTCCTGAGAAGCTCAAATCCTTCAAGGTTTCCAGCAAGATGTTGCAGATCTTCTATAAGTCCGTTGTTGAGAGTCTCCTCTGCCATCATCTGTTGGGGCAGCAGAATCAGAGCAAGGGACCTAAAAAGACTCAACAACCTGATAAAGAGGTGGAAAGAAGGATTTTACATAAAACCAACAGCCATCAGCATCTACTACAACAACTCAGTTACATGAGATACAACATTTAATTTACTTTTGGGATAAATAAAACAAACTCTTAAATCTTGCTGGAAAGTTTTTTATAAGCTTGTTTTTGCGCCTGAACCAAAACAAAATACGTAATTTGATTGTATTATTTTTCTACTTGTTTGTATTTAATTTCAGTTTAACATGTGTTTGAAATTGTTCGGTGATACAAATAAGTAGATGTCAAAGTAAATATCTGCATGAAGGGGACGCTGAAACACAAATTAAGCAAGTGGAGAAGATTTGCCAATGTTTATGAATTTCCAAATAATGTTTCCAGTTGATTTTTTGGGGATCCACATACGCTGGGTTGAACTCTGGATCTGTTGTTTTCTGTTTTTAACTCCAAACAAAGCCATCTGTGTTAGAAAAGAACCATATTTGGATCGCACATTCAGCTGAGTCCAAAAAAACATGTGACTAAAGAAGAGAAACAAATGAAAATATCCTAACGTCCTGATGTTTGTTCATTAATCCAATTATTCCAGTTCATCTGGCCATCCTTCAACCAACAGCAGCCAAATAGACCAACAAGCTAACCAACCGCTACAAACAAACCAACTCCAACAAATAGACTGAACCAGTTCAACCGAAATCATTTAAGCAACCGGCCCTACCAAACTGGCAATCTCACCAACTCCACACAAATAGACCATACAACCCCATCTTAATCTATCGAACAACCAAATCAACTATCCCCACCATAATCAGTCATTCAACCAACCACAATAAATCCCACCAACCATACCCAACTAAAGCACCCACCTTATCTAAACAGACCAATCATCCCTCACTTAATCAAAAAACCACCCAACCCCCCCAGAATTGGCCATCCGTCTCTACATAAATCCATTAACCCATAAACCAACCAACTGCCCACCTACCCAATTGATTAGCCAACCACACCCAAATCAACCTACCTGACCCAAATAGACCTCATCTAACTCCCACTACCCAACCAACCCCACCTAAATAGATCAACCGACCACAGCTAAATCAGCCACCTAATCAACTCCCCCTAAATCCATTAACCAACCAACTCCAAAAAATCAAAAAATCAGTCCAAGTCCACCCTTTCAATCATCAAAGACAACTAATGGTTCAGTCAAAGTCCTATTAATTATCAAAACTTAAGCAAAGATCCCGAGGTCATGCGCTCTCCTCCCATTTCTTTCAGCTCATCAATAAAGACCCTAAGACGTTCCCTTAGCCACTGACCCTTTACTACTGTGTTTGTTCAATAAGTAAATCAGCATCACCAGAAGTGATGCTTAAGCAAATATCTTCCATAATGATTTTAGCATTACTTTACAGAAATAGACATGTCCTACACAGCTTTTATTTGTCCTGTGGTTTTGTTTACGTATTAAAAGTTCTGGGATTTGATGAAATAAGTAACAAGTCCCTCCCCTTTTTGGAGGTCTAAATCTAAGCGAACCTTTACAGCTACACCTTTAAACAAAACTCAACCTTCTGGTTTAAACTGGGTTCATTCTACACACACAGTTTATACAACAAAACATTGTTATATTTCTGTGTTTTCCTCCACTGTGTCTCGTACAGCTGTAAGGCTCACCTGTCACATCAGCCTAGAGAGCGTTCACCATAATCTGTTTCACCACCATTAAATCTAGTTTCAGTCTTAACCGAAACAGAAGCATCTTCTGATCTTTTTATTGTATCTCCAACATAAAACGGTGCAAAGACCCAAAAAAAAGATCTACTCTTGTATCTAGCAGAAGGCTCTGCAGCTTTTCTTGTTACAACTTCTAGTTTTTCTACTACAGGAAACTTTAAGGTTTCAATTCCAGTTTCTGGTCTGCAGCAAAGAGGCTTCGATATTCAGCTGCCGAGTTAATTCATCAGGCTTGTTCTGGCGGGCCGTGACGGTGTCAGTTACTGTGGGACCTCTGGGAAAGTCATTTAAATGTTTGAGTTTAGGAAAAACGCGCTCATAGCTGAATACAGCACCTTGTAAAATAGGAGGACTTGGATAAATTAGTACAAAAGTACACTTTAAATTTCCACACAGACCAAATCAGTGTCTTCTTTCAAAGTGAGAAATAAAAGAAAGTAAATCTTTGGTTTTGGCTTCGGTTAGCGGCTCTGCTGCAGAGCCGAGCTGCTTCACCCATGGCTTTATTAATCACAGAAGATAAACTACATCAACATCAGCACTTTATTGATTTATCAAGTAAACAATGTCCTTATCTCTTTACTTTCACTGATGAAATCAGTGCAGCCGCACACTCTGTGTTTTTTTTTTTTTTTTTTTTCTGGCTACTATAATTTTCTATTTTTTGATGAACAGATAAAGAAGCCTTGTGTGTTTTTGTTTTTTTCATTCTGCAGCTCGCTGCTGGTTTGCCTTAATGTTTTTATCTGCTGTTTGATTTGAATAAAGGTCTATTAACTCCTGATGTGCCCTTAATTGTCATATCTGTTTAAAAAAAACATTTATTTGGTATTAAAATAAAATATTTATATAGTTTTAAAATAAGGATGAACCATTATTTTGGGTATCTCATTCCCAGTCTCTTGTGATAGTTTATGCCCTTTTTTAGATTTTTATCTTTTTTACCAAATAAGAGGACAAAATTGCTTGTTTCCTATAATACAGTCTAACAAGTCATATGTATTTCTGCTGTTAAAAAGGATAAAGTGCTGAAGTTAAATGTCTAATCTGAAGCAACACCACCCTCTAGTGGCTGTTTAGTAATCTGTCAGATTGATGCTGAATTATGGCTTTAATATTTCACTATAATGGGAGGATTTTTAAAAAAGATTGAAGTTAATACCTAGATAATTAAATTAGGGTTTTATCATTGCCCCGAATCACAGCAACAACCCCTTTATATAAACAACAAAAGCCTTATTTAATTTGGTCAACTGTTAAATTTAGAAATAATCCCGATCGATTCAGTTGAAAACCCTTTTGAAAGAAATCTGACTCAGGCCAGTGAGTAAGAAAAATGTGTATTTGAACCTCTGGATGGTTTTAAATCTTCACTTTGATGCAACTTCTCATCCTGAGGAAGCACGGGGCGACAGTGGAGAGGAACTGAGCTCTTTTACCAGGAAGAAATTCCCACCAGAACTGGAAGTAAGCTAAAAAGAGGTTAGGTTAAAGCAGGGTGGGTCCAAAAACTATATGTTTACCTGCCAAGAGGCAGAAATAAACACAAACTTGTTGAATCATTTGGTTTATAATAAAGAATAAAAGCTGATCCAAGGAAACCAATCCTTCAGCAGCATGGGCCTCTAGCAGCATTACTAAGGTGATGGCTCACTTTTATTTTATGCTGGTTATTTTAGGCTTCTGGGTCCATATTGTAGATTCTGTGTAGTTAAATCCTATTTCTCGTATAGTTCTTTATATTTTATTATACTATTTGTACTCCGAGTTTTCATTGCTGCTATGTCCGAAGTCCCATATTGTAGATTCTGTGTTCAAATCCTATTCTCGCATAGTTCTTATATTTGATTATATTATTTAAAATTGCTATCAGGGTGTAAACTGGACCGGGGGAATAGAATTTCGTCCCACCTCATGTACCACATGTGATGTGATGACAAATAAAATTCCTTGATTCCTTGATTCCTTGATTCCTTGATTAGAATAAATCAGCCTTATTTAAATAAACAAGGACACAAAATGTTAGTCTAAATGTAGTTTGAATTACACCAGGAAACTAATAAACTGTTGTTCTGTTTGAGACAAACGACATTATTGAACAAACTAGGCTGATTAATTTCTTTGATGCCTCATAAAATCCTCCTGTAGCCTAAAAAACCCCTTCCACCTCGTAATCATGTGTCAGACTGTGCTGCCATCAAAGCCAGGCTCTCAGTGGCTCTGATAGGAGCTCTAATAGCTGCCAGCGTGACGCTGTGATCAGCCGAGCACATCAGCGTGGTGAGATCCAATATGTCACCGCAGTGTGAGTAAGACGTGCTGCACCCGGGTCTTGTTAGCGCTGGTGCAACGGTGGAAGTGATGGTGGTTCTGTGGGAATGACAAAGGCGCTCCCACTGAGGGTGCTATGAGAGATGATTAGGAGCCCCGCAACATGTTTGCATCCTATATTAGGTAAATGCATTTTAAGTCGTTTTAGACCACTACAGGTATGTTTCATTAAACTGTTTTTAGTGTTTTTACTGCTTTGATTTAGTTTCTAAAAGTGAGAAAACCTGTTTGAAAAATAAACTTTTCACTGCTAAAAAACCTCTAAATCAGTTTTCTGCAACCTTTACAATCCACAGAACCATTTCTGCCCTCAATACAGCTAATTAAAGTGGTGTAGATACACAAATATGACCTTTTTAAAAAGTTTGTAATAAATACGCAGAAAATAATGATTTCTTGGGGTAATAATACTTATTAAGTTAACTGTCACAATCTTTATTTTCTAATAGCATCAGTGAGAATTGAAGTTATGTGAGTAAATCCTACATATGCTATCCATGCAATTAGGAAACTGCGTTGAAAGAAATAAGTTTTATTATGTATTTTCAGGTAATATTCAAAGGTTTCAGAGTCATTGAAAAGAACTTAAAAAAACCAAGTAGGTTTTAATTGAGGTGCGTATTTTGAACCTGTGAGTTCGCATTGAGACGTGGATACAGGACGTGTGTCTCAGGTCAGGTTTAAGGTAAGACGGTTCTCCTTTGCTCTACCTTCTTCATGTCTCACTCTATAGGGTTAAGTTATTTAAGTTTTTCTATAGATCTGCTGCTATAGGCTGAGACTGCTGGAGGACAATCTGACCACTTCTCTCTCTGCTACTTTCTTCTTCCACTCTTCCGTCTGCTTTAGTTACGATTTCAGCTGTTAAATTTGTGTTTGGTCTCAATGTTGCTCTCTCCAACAAAAGCTCCACCTGGTCTGGTGTTCTGTTGGCTTTGGCATTTCCCTGGAGGTGAACATCAGCTGGTAGCTGACTTTACAGCAATCCCTCATACTGAGCATGCATGTAGCGACACTGGAGAGGAAAAACTCCCCTTTAACAGGAAGAAACCTCCAGCAGAACCAGACACAGTACAAGCAGCCGTCTGCAGCAACCGACTGGAGGTTTAAGTAGACATAAAACACGCAGAAAAAGCAGCAGAAGTGTTGTAGGCGAACTTTAGATGTTAATTAAAAGTAGTAGGTAAGTCTGACAGAGAGAAAAATAAGTTGTTGCACTTTATGATCTGAGGGGATGTCCTGCATTCTGATTGGCTTTCAGGAGGCGTGAATATTTGGCATCAGTCACACTAAGCCCACTTAAAGCTTAAGTGCAGGTCAGTGGACACAGTCTGACGTTTATTGCTAATGAACCAAGAAAGTTGAAATGATGTCTTGAGAAACTGTGACAGTTTCTGTGGATGTTTCATCATGGCAGCAGCTACAGAAGGAGAAACAGTAGCAGGTTGTGGTAGTGAGACTCATCTCTAGGTGTGAACTGCATGTTTGCAGCAGCTTCAGGTCAAGCTGAAAGAAACTGCATCAGAGGCGGCTTTGAAGGTTATATTAGTCATCTAGTAATTCAGATATTAAGAATAGAGTTTAAGTTCAGATACAGCCGCTTTGGAATGTAAGATGTATTCATGTGGACCTCCCACTTACTCAATTTTATTCACACGGCTTATCAACTATCAGTATTTCTCCGGCTGTTGCACAATTTTGACGCATGTCAATTCTCTGAGAAGCTAGAACCACATTTGAAGGTGGCACAAATTGGATTTCGAGTAAAAAGATGTGAATTGGCAGGTTTATACAGCTGTAAAATAGTCTTATGGATTACATTATCATACATAACCTTAGCGTTAATCTTTCTACAGCAGCTCTCTATGTCAAATAAATGGTTTATTTAAAGGCCTCTGCAGAGCTGAAGGACTGCTGATGTAGGAATTCAGACATGTTATTCCAGAGTGTTTGGGAAGGAATGCCTCTAAATGTAGCTAGTAGAAGCTCCAAAAGATTGAACCCTGAGCTAAACGGTACCATGCAGATGTTTCGGCTTCAACCTCAACACTTATTTGGTTTAACTAGGACTGAATAAAAATATTCAGTAATGATTTGATCTCCAGCAAAAAGAAAAAGCATTTTCTAAAATACCAAGCTGAGTGGTTTGGCTTTAGAGAAGACGGCAGCAGACTTTCAAAACTGTCCAACAAGATCAGGGACTGTCCTCAACTAAGTAAGAAGCTCCACCTCTGGTGCAGAGAGCTTGATCAGTACTGACAGCAGGTAGGGACCTTTCCAACCACAGTAAAGCTAAACGACCGAACAGCAAGGGCAGCAAAGAAGCAACTTAAGGCCTAAAAAAACAAACCCAAGAGGAGCTGAGATTCTGCAGGAATAATTATGAAAAGCCAGAGAAATAAAGAAGTTTCCCTGAAAAACTGATCAACTGCGTAAAAAATAATTAAACCAGTTTAAAAATATATAGTATAAGGTCTAAAAAATCTATTCCTCTACAATTTTAGATTACTTACTTTTTGTCATTGAGCAACTTAAGTGTCAGATTAGTTTCCAATTAGAGCTAAAAAGAAATCTAATTGGGACGATCACAGTCTGGCACAAAAAAACGAGCGAAGTCAGCAAGTGGAAGTAACAAAGAGCTCTGACTCCCCTCTAATAACGTGTAAGTGTGGCAGCAGGTGACTTCTATCTGACAAGGTGTGAGCGTCTGCTCGTTCAACGTCAAGGTGTGTTCACACTCCTGCCCGTGGCTCGGTGTGTGCAAGAATGTGTTTCAGCCTCCACCCGGTGTGGATGCATGAACCCGCACGGCTGTGGGGGTGCAGGTTTCACCTGAAAGCGCTTCGACAAGTGAGAAGGCCAATTATGAGACCTGACAGAAGCAGTGAGTCACTTTTGGCTTTGCCACATTCTGGAAGAGGTTTGACTGAGTTCTGTCACTAAAGGAAAGCAACTATTAAGTTGCTGAAATTTAAGTAGTTCATTTTAAGAAAGTACTTAGATTTGCCCTCTTGCTTTGGGAAAACTACCTAGCACTTCAGGAAAGTGCCCCATATATTCTGGAAAGTACCCTTTAATTTTTGTAAGTGTGTCAGACTGTAACGTAGAAAGTGATAAGTAAGTTCTATGAACATATTGGGAAATAGCCTGTATGTTTGTGAACATGTTTGAATGAACCGTTTCTTAGCCTGTGAGCTCTTGAAAAGAACTGGGAAGTAACTTACATATTCCAGACAGTCAATTATAGGAAACCTTTTTCTGGCATTTACTCTAAGTTCTGGGGAACTTAAAAAGTTCCCTGTCAATTCTTGGAATGTTTTCAAAAAGTGGCCTGTAAGTTATTTATTATTTTTTGTAACTCTCATCCTCCAGATCTGCCGTCTTTAGGTTTTAGATACAACCCTTCTTCTGCACACCTGAATGGAATGAATGGCTCATTTCCAGGCTTTTGCCAAACTTGGTAAAATATTGAACGGTTTGATGCAGCTGTGCTAGAGAAGGGACGCATCTAAAAAGTGCAGGACGAGGGATGGAGAACGCTGCAAGGTTTACAAAAGACAATTCAAGTTCAGTGCAGTAAATTCTAGAAAACAAAAATTATTCAGAAACCGTTCTAAAATCTACCCTGTAAATTGTGGGAAAGTGTAAATGTACCATGTAAACTATAGAAATGTATTAAAACGTAGCCAGAAAACACCCATTAAGTTCTTAGAAAGTGCTGCGGTGCCCTGGAAATGCCAATCAAGACCCAGGAAGACTTAGGACAGAAAGTACATAAAGAAAGACTTGGGATCTGGAAAGAACCTGTAAATACCAACCTCCCTGACTAATCCTCACATCTCTGCCATACTCAGGAAATTACTTTGTGTATTATGATTTGCCAGAACTTAATAACCACGTCTTCAGTCTAACTGGACAGAAAGGAAAAGACTAGACGATCATTTAAGAGCTACCAGGACTCTGTGGTACCAACGATGATCGAGTCTTTGTGTGGCTGGCTTCTTATCCTGCAAGAACAACCCAGGAACATCCTGGGGATCTTTTTGAACACAGACTCACGAATCAGGAAATCCAAATTCTTTATCTCTAGTGAGAAACCTCACCCAGATCTGAAATGGTAGAAGAAAAACTACCTGAGCCCCAATGAGACAAGACTGTTACTCTGCCCACGGCGAGTAACTTCACTGTTGTTCCAATATTTAGTTTTTATCTGCCAAACCAACTGGGGATCAAAATGAAACACTAGATGTTGTAACATGAATGGATTTCCTAGCATAAGTGTTAGTTTCATATGTTTTGTGGAAATACTTTTTGTTAAAATGTCTCTTTTGCTTCAAATTAGTTATTTTGTAATTTCTTATTAAGAGGTTTTATTCATTTTAATTGTAGTCATTAAACTAATTGAATTTGCAAAAAAAGTCATAGATTTTTGTCTAATATAGTTTCATGTAGAGCAGATCTGATGTTATGAACAGTTACTCAGTCCTTGTGTCACCTTTTTTACAAGTTTCTGTTTTAATGTTACTTGACTGATTCCTTCTTTTTAGTCTGGTAAACAAATGTAGGAGCAGTTCAGCTCTTACATTTTGGCTATTTACCTCTAAAAGGTGATGTTCTTTAAAAGCCTTTAGAAATTTCCTCCCACCATACATCCAGCAGGTGGCAGCATTACCTCTCAGATTGTGTTTAAACAAATCAGAGTTTAAGCAACAACAAAAAAGGTGTTTCATATTTGTTTTCTAAGATTCCAACTTTTAAATTTAAAGAAATCTTTTTTTTTGTTCTTTAAACAAACTCGTAGTTTGAAGCTGGCAAACTCTTCTTCAGCCACTGATCCATCTGCTCGCTCTTCCTTCAAACATTCATCACTCTTCAGTGAGATATTCAGCTTCACCTTCCTCCATCTGTTCCCCCTCCTTTTTTAATTTTCTCCAGAAACAAAATCCTACTGATGTTTAAAAATAGAAACAGGGTGTGTTTGTGTTTCTGCAGACATGCTGAGGGTTTATGAACAAGTTGCATTGATGTTATTTCAGGATAGATGTAAAGGAGGTTGGACAGTTGAGACAGAAGAGGCAAAAGCAGGCGGGGTGGGCATGAAGTATGAGAGACAGCCGAGTCGGTGGAGAGGAGAGGATGAACGCAGAACAAGGAATAATAAACAGCAGGAACAAAAGGAGCAGCGAGGAGGAGAGCCGTCTGTCCGTCGGCTGGAACAACGTGGGCCGTAGTTTTATTTCCTCTGTGGCTGCACAACAGCAGGCCCGTCTGTCTCAGGTGCTGACACAGCAAACTTCCACACAAACACGAGCTGAGCTGTTGTCTGAGGGAAGAGGCCGTCTTTCAATTACAGCTCTGCTGAATGAGATTTTAATCCAGAGGTTTGGGTTTTAGGGCGGATTTCTCAGTATCTCAGTCCACTAAAACTGCCCGACAGGATTTTAGCCTCAGTGTGTGATGGTTAACTACAGAGGAATTAAAATCCTGCCTGCTGTAAATACGGCAAGAATTGGGGGTATGGGTGGATTAGGCCCAGCCAGCTCAGTTCATACATTAAACATTACATACATGGACCAACGGGTTTATAGGAAAGTAGCCAGAGAAGCTGGAAATCAATCCATTGTTTGAGATTGGACTCCATCATTTTCCTGTCAGATTTCATCATGGAAGGAGTGAAACCTGACAGTCCTTGTTTGAACGGCTCTCTGCAGTCTCCTTCTGATTGATCCCAACAAGTTTCCAGATCAGAAGGGATCCTGGATCTCCTCTAACCCAGAGAGTGGCCTGATAATATCATCAGATACTGTAACTTTCAGGGGGAACCTGGCTGCTCATTTTAGTTGCTTGCATCTTTCAGCCATGATCCGCATCTCTCAGTTTTTCTCTCATAGCTGAGAGCCTTTCTTTCATGCCCTGCTTCATCTTAACATTACTCAAGGAAGCAGAGATCCCAGGAGGCCAAACAGAAAGACACTGGACCTCTTCTCTTCTTTATGAAGAAATGTCTCCACCCTCCCAGAAGGCATCATCAGGTCTGAATATGGATTGGAAGGATCAGAACCATCACCTAATAGGCGCTAAGGCCACATCCCTCAGTGTGAATGATGAGTCACAGCTGAAACTGTAGGTGTAAAAAGATGAAGCCAGAGCCCATCGTCTCTGTTTAGTGATTTATACAGCTTGGTGTAGATTACTTCCTTCCCTCCTCAACAATCCAAAATAAGCACCTGACTCTCTTTTCAGAGGCCGTTCCTTGTCCTTTAGATGTGGATGAAACAGTCGCTGTTTACATGGGAATCAATTCTTGATCTGGTAGAAATGCTTTACACGGCCACAAATGAATAAATCCAATTTATGTCCATGTAAACGTGGCCACTGAGTCTTCACCCAACAAGCTGATCGTTTTGTGTGCATTCCTTCTTTAAATCAGGGATAGTAATTATATTAGCATACATTTCGCTGTGATTGCTCTAACAGTTTACAACAAACATATTCAACTGTATGCACGTGTAACTAAATCAATGAAGCGCTTGTAATTCCACTCAACATCAAGTCCACCATTTAGGATGGGGTAGTGAGACTCTGTATCAAGGTTGCTGTTGGGGAGCTGTTTAGATTTGATGGGAATCATTCGAGTTCCTTTTTTATGTATAAACTGGGGCAACAGTGGTGACACTCATTAGAAAATGTTATGTTCCTGCATCCATCAGCTGATTTCCTGCTCAGTTTGTCAAGAGAAAACAGTTTTCTTGTTCCTGAAAATGAAAAACTATCAAAGTGATGTTTATTATTTAAAACATTAACAGGTGAAAGTAGACCATGATGGGGTCTTTTAAAACGATCCAACCAATATTCAGACCTTCATACGTCTTTTGAAGGCTCAATTTGAGGAGTGGGAATCTTTGTCCTCTGTTATCAAACAACAACAGGAATGTGACCGATTATCACTGAGATCTTTGTTTTGACACTAATCTTCACTTACATGTGGTCTGAATGTCCAGATGGTTACAGTCCAGTCATAAAATCTTGTTCCAGTCCAGGGTTTGTGTTTAGAGCTGAAGGAGATCTGAAAATGTGCTTCGGACGTGTCTCAGTGAAAACGTGTGCACCGTCCCTGGGGCCTGGCAGCTATCTGGCTTTAATTTGACCAGTCAGGCGGTCGAAGCCGGGGCTACAGCAAATATATGTGTGTGGGCTGGCCTTGATGTTAAGGTGAGGCAGAGATCAATGCTGAGGCAAACAGAAAGGTTGGGACAAAACTCATCATCTTCTCCACCTTTCTCCTCTGAGCTTCTCTTCTGCTCTCTGCTTTCCTTCCCGAGAAGACGCTTGGTGAGGAGAAAATAGCTGTTTCAGCTTTATGTTATCGGATGTATCCATGTAGACTTAAAAAACAGGTTAAACGGGTTGTGCATGAATTCATTTATATGTTATATGCGGGAAGCCCATAAGACTTTATCTGGTGGGAAAATGTAGTAAATGAGACACTTAAAACTACAATTAACCACAACCAGAAGTTTGATAGCAGCTTTTAGCAGAAGTTCCTCACGTCAGAATATCAAGCATTAAAGTCGCTGCTGGGTTAGGGTTAGGGTTAGGGTTACCGGCACTGCTTGGATGTTTGATGTCAATTACATAAAAGTGTGACCAGTTGTGACGAGTCAGCTCAAAACTATCAAACACATATTCAAATTAGTAACACAAATAAAAGAAATGACATGAAAATTAACTTCTGTTAAGATTTCTTGTTCGATAAGTGTGGAGTTGGACCATCAAGACTTCAGGGAAACGTCGGATCTAGGTTGCATACACACACACACACACACACAAACAAAATGGAAACAAAATTTAGTTTGGGTTGGATTTACCTGCTATAGCTGGAGTAAAAAAAAACGACATGAAAATTACAAAAAGGATGTGGTAGGATCGTACTTGGAGAAGAGACGTCCGAAGGACATTTGGACTAAAGGAACAGAGAACGCAGTAAATGAAAGAGGGCCTGTCAGAAACGAGGGCAAATATATAGCCAGAGAATATGGGTTAGAAAGTCCTTTGTGATCAGGAGACCTTTTCTTACTCTAAAATAAAAACACTAGACAGGCTTTAATACTCAACATTCACTAGTTTTCATTTCCACTCGATGCTAAAATAATCAGCAGTGATCTTTGTGTAGCCGTCAGACCTCCTGCATGTCTACATCTAGTGCGTGTGTGTGTGTGTGTG
>JAVLVB010000567.1:157180-169250 GCA_032876305.1 Orestias chungarensis | reverse complement strand
ACTTTTTAATAGAAACCCGTTAGTCGCTCTTTAAATGCACATCTGTGAGTCCCGTTTAAAGCTTTGTGTATGTTTTAGATTAGTGTCCTAAAGCAGACCTCCAATTTCAGATGATAGTTAAGGTGTGTTTAGTGTTTGGAACATTAAGAAAAGGCTGTTATCAGCGTTTTTAAGAAGTCTTAAGTATTTGTAGGTTGGCAAAATCATGCTATCTGGGTTTACATCCAACATGTTTCCAAGCTGCCAACTGCAGCTTGTTACGTTTGGATTCATCAGATTTATCAAAGTTTTATTTTAGTTTACATTTGAAGCTGTATTGGTTTAGCTTTTATGAACATCCTATTGTTCGAACTGTTGCTCGGCCGTTTTTATGACTTTCTCGCTGTGAGTGAGTGTCAAATTGAGGCGTTATTACAGGAGGAGATTGGCCTTTCTCTCCTCCTCAGAGATCAGCCATCGATCGTCAGAGTCAACATGACACCCTGAGCTGCACTGATATTTACACACACACACAAACAAACATTCAAATCCTCAAACGCAGAAAGAAAAGACTCTGTGACCTGAGAATATTTGCCGTTATGTAAACACATTTGTGCCCTCCTCACCTTGTTAGAGATGAAGAGCCTCACCTGCTGTCTGTGGGGCCCAGTATCTCCTCTGTAAGTGAAAACGAGCAGCATTTAGTCATGTTGGCGGCTCCTCAGGGTGTTCAACGTACCAAATGTTCTCCAACATGTCTGGCTTCCTATGGTGATCACTACAGCGATTCTCACTCTTCCCACTTTACACCTCCCATTCAGGTCTATTTAAACCGCCGCTCTTTTTCTGCAGCTTGTGGCGCGGGAGGTCCGGCTATTTTCGTTTCACGCCCTCGCTTCTCGGTTCGGGCGTCACTTTGAAGCGCATCAGGCCGAGCGGAGAATCGTAAACGCGAGCAGAATCCTATCGGAGGAAGTGTTGAAGTTAAAGGTCTTCATGTCACAAATTTCACACTTATTATACCTCAGAAAAAAACATGAGATCTTGCTCTCCTGTGTTGTCGTCTGATCAAATCTTCACCTGCCGTACAGCTTTTTAAAAACCCTCCAGGTGTCTGTCCTTCCCACAATCCTCTCACCTTTAATCATCATCATCCATCCATCCTGAAAAAGTGTTTCTTTCATTATTCTTGCTCTCGGAAGCTCATGCAAAAAGCAACCGAGTACAAATTCAACTCCTGCCAATAAAAATGCCAGAAGTCTTTAGCAGATTTACACACATGTTGAAACTATCTAGAGGAAACTCTAGTCAGAGTCAGAGGTGACAGTGAAGAGATGGAGGGACGTACAGAGAGAGTAGTAGAGGGTGTATAGAGGTCTGGGTAAGAGTTAGGATAGGAGATGATCTTAGTAGAGGTGGGACTACAAGATTTTCTAGAAGACAGACAGGGATGCAGCTGTTCTTGTGGTGCTTGGTAGGTCATTCCAACATAACAAAAAAACAGTCTGGATCGTCTTAAGTGTGGTGTAGGCACTGCTAGACCACAATCCATCGATGACCGAAGCGACCGAGCTGTGACATTAACTTTGGTAGAGTATTCAAGTAGATGGGAGCCGTACCCTTAAGGACTTTGTAGGCTGGAATCAGGGACTTGGATTTGATGCAGGCAGCCTGGAGTACCCAGTGAAGCTCAAAGAACAGAGGGGAGACATGAGACTTTCTGGGCTGATTGTTCTGGATCATTTGTAAAGGTTTTACCATACAGAGGGCAGTTTTTTTTTCCTGAACGGCCCAATTCTGATTAGTTGAATACATTTTCGATGGTTTTTAAGAGTCTGCAGTTTAGTCGGTCATCCAATTTTCATGAGAATTTTATACTTTATTTTAGTGTTGCTAAAAGAAAAGAAAATGCAAACTAGACTTTTCCATTACAGCCTATGCAAAGCCTAATTTTATCAGATGTAGGTTGTAATAAGGAGTGATTCTTTTTTTTTTACATCAGAACAAATCATGAAAATTTCTAAATTTTCACTCCCATCAACCCTTTGTAATGTAATACTTTAAAATGTTCATATTTAAATGTATATAGCCACGCTAAAAAGCGGATTACAATCGGAATGTCAAGGATCTTTTTTTGTCTTATAGTCCATCATCAGTGTCACTTGTTCTGTGCCAGAAACTCCCATCAATTCTGCTGAACCTCACTGACACCCTGTCAAGAAGTCCTGACAGAAGGGCAACATCTGCATAAACTCAGCTTTGTGTGAACATGAAGGTTATGAGTGAATAATTTTGATACCTTCTGATCCGGGATCCACCAGAATGAGACCACTGCTGAGGACAAATGTCCGGGTTTGTCTTTTTGGACCACTTCCCTTGGATAACTGGAAGGAGACGGATGACTGGATGGATGTTTGCTCTGCTGATGGCTGGCTGGTCATAAATATTGACTCTGAGTATCTGTGCAGCCCAGCTCTGCGCGGACCTACTCACGGCCGTCTGCTCGTCCGAGCTCACCACAGATTCATATCTCAGCTCCTGGGGGGGTGGGGGTTAAAAACCAGCAATGATCCAGTGAGTCTGACACATAGGAGTAAGACAGGAGGACGGAGACGCTGCCGAGGTGAGAAGGAGAAGCAGTGAAGTGATGGCAGGTTATTTTTCACCTCTTCCGTCCTGACAGCTGATGTTATTTTCTGTCCTCCTCGGACAAACGGCAAATCCAATCTAGGGCTTTCCTGAAAGGCCTTTTTGATGTCGGGCCTCCACATGAAAACCTTTACTACATACAGAGAAACACAGACGTAGTTCAAGAGAGGGGGGGGTCTGAGGAGTCTGAGAGAAGAAAAACTGATAACGCACGACACGGGAATCTTTGCACCATTATCAAGTTCCTCGTTCACCGAACACTTCTGCTTTTAACCTTCAGCTTTAATTTAACGCATCAACTATATATATATATATATATATATATATATATATATATATATATATATAAATATATATATATATATAGTTATTAACTGATCTGAGTGTAAGCTGTTCCTTGAAGGCCTCAAAGATTCTTCAGACATTCAGAGAACAACCAATTTAATGAGTCAGCTCATTTCAGCGACAAGTCAGTTTAAAGATCTTCACATGATAGAAACATAAGACAGAAACAATCATCAACGCTTAAAAATGTTATTTAACTAATGTTTCCTTCTCTGAAACATCATCAAATCATTGAGTCTTATCGATTCATTTAATATTAATCAAAGGCGGATTTTTAGTCTTGATTTAAAGGATCAGTGTTGCAGCAGCTTTGTAGTTTTATGGAGCTTAAAAACAAAGTTCTGCTTCTCCATGTTTGGTTCTGGGGATGCGAAGTAAAACCAGAAGATCCGAGTATTCTGGCAGGTTTGCACCACAACTACAGATCTTTAATGTATCCTTTCTAAATAAAATCCTTTATGAATAAAAGTATTTTAAGGATTATTCTTTGAGCTACAGGGATTCAGTTTAAGGACTTTAAGACTGATTTGCTCTGTTTTCCTAGTTTCAAAGATAACGCAGCAGCAGTGGTGTCTGGACCTGAGAAGACGCTGTTGCAATAATCAATCTCACTCTCTGTCACGTTGTGATCAATGACTCGAGCAGAGGTTGAATTGAGCGAATAAATATTTATTTTTGTGGAAGAATAATGAACATAAACGGAACATAAATCGAAGCAAGGCAAAGCGGAAACGGAACAACGCGGAACATAAACAAACAGAGAGCGGAAGCGGGACTACAAACGTAAACAAAGCGGAGAACTGAAGCGAGACGCGGGAACTACAAACGTAAATAAACACAACAATCAAATAAACAAACCAGCTAAATAACACGGGGAGGGGGAAATAAACAAACAGACTAAATAACAATAATAATAATCACGAGGGGGAGAAGCACGGGAAACCGGAGACTATAGGAAGTGAGACACGGAAAATAAACAGTGAACTACAGGACGGGACCAGGGGAGATAACAACATGAGAAGAGCCAGGACAGAGAACTCAGCGAGCAGGAGAGGATAATTACAGAAGACAAGACGGAACCAACAGGAGATGACGCAGAGAGACGAGGAGGGAAATCAGCAGACGATCCACCGGTGAGTGAGTGGATGGATGCAGCTTAAGTAAGAGGAACCGGGGTTGGATTGGTGGAGAAGATGATTAGATTATTTGGAACAGATGTGAATGATGAGAACAGAGAAAACACAGAGGAGGGAACACACACATGCACACACACAGGCACAAAGAGAGAGGGAGAAAACAAAGACTCAACCAAACTAGAAAATAACCTAAACAAAGCAATAACTAAACATAAATAATGAAAACAACAACAAACTGAACCAAACCAAAACACGGATCATGACACTCTCATAGAAATATTCTTCAGGTTATAAAAAGGCTGACTTTTTACTTTTCTCTATGCGTCTCTGGAGTTTCAGACACAGAGACAGACTTGCGTTGTTTCGTTGATTTTACAGCAGTCGCTCATACTGAGCATGCGTGTAGCGACAGTGGAGAGAAACAACCTCGCCCAGAATCCGGCTCAGTACGAGCGTCCGTCTGCTGCGACCGACTGTGGGTTTAAAGAGACAGAAGACACAAATAGATGCAGAGGAAACTAAATAAAAAAGGAGGTAATAGCATGAGATGAAGAACGTTGAGTATCTCGCAGCACCAACAGCCGATGTCGCCCTCAAGGAAGCCGTCTTAGCTAACAGAGCGCCAGAGCAGGTGCAGCTATGGAGAGAAGCACACTGAAAGAAAACTAAAAGTTAAAAGATAAAATGAATGCAATTAAAACAGGTTAGAGGAAAGTAGTAAAGTGAGGAAAAGTGGTCGGATTATCCTGGAGCAGCAGGACTACCGAAAAGCCTAAAGACACCATATCTTAAGCTTTAAACATCTCCTGGAACTCCATTTAATAGACCATGTGAACATGGAGAGAGGATGGACCACATGCAAACCTGCCGAGACACGGATGTCCTCCTAGACTCACAGGCTGGACGAGGAGAGCCGTCAAGAGAAAGATGGTTAGTCTGGAGGAGCTGAGGAGATTTACAGCTCGAAACCTGAAAAATCTGGAACAGGCCAATCAGACTGAACCAAGATGAAATCTAAATGATTCATTCCCCCAGCAGATTTAGATCTTTTATAGTTCAATATTTGAATAAAATATTTAATCTCTATTTACATTTTTATAAAGAAACATAATAAATACTCTAGCATTACTCAACAAACCTCCTTCCTGTAACTGCTGAGCAGATGTTTTGGACAGGTCATTTAAATAAATCCCAGTAGAAGTTACTTGACTCCTGACTCAGCTTGCATTGTGAACACGCCATCTGTCCCAAAGTGACAACATGGTGGTGACAGCATCATGCTATGGGGAGTCTGTTTTTCAGCAAGTAGGGAGAAGTTGTTTGGAGTTGATGAAAAGAAGCATGTTTAAGTTTGTGGAGCTGCTTTTTGAATTACATTTTTTCACCTTTTATACTTAAAGCAGCCACAATTCCGATCAGCTGAAGGTTTGATTCCTCGGCTGTTTGATTTCTTTAATTTTGCTCAATGGCAGAAACACCCAGGAGGATGAAGCTGTAAAAATAAAAGCCACACAGCAGAACTCCACTGTCGGCTCTTTAAATGTTTTTTATACATTCTTCACTCGCCTGTTTCCCCCTAAAACCTCCATTAAACCTCACAGAGTTTCAGCTCCTGAGAGAGAAGCAAAGACCCCAAAAAGAGACAACGTGAAAAGATGAAGACAAGGAGGCGCAGACCAAGGTGAAGACGTGGCGATGACAGCTAATCAGACGGGTGTTAAGGTACAAGGGTCAAGGTGAAAGTTCTTAATACAATTCCATCCTGTCGGGTTATTTCAATCTATTAATGCGACAACGGAGAAGTCGCACCCTGGGAGCTGCGGGAGATTTAGTTTCTGCATGCGCCGCTCTTTGCAGTGGAAATGAGAGGAAAAGGTAAAGGTCAAAATCAGCGTTGCTCTTGAGACGTCCCTCCGCAGTCTCTGCTATATTTCACATCGTCTCAGATTCAGTTCAGACATTTATCAGCTCAGGGAAATGTATTAAGCTCCAGGTGAGATCGTGTTGAGAGCGTCGCGTTGACTCGTGTTTGTTCGGCTGTAGATTAAGGAAGCGAACGAGAATGCTTCCAGTGATGATGGGGCCTCATCCTTCTCCACGTTGTATGATTTCAAAAGCTTCTGCAAAAACAAAGTTGTTTTATTTTAGAGAGTTAAAGGAAATTTCTGTTGGGATGTTGAATAAAAACAACAAATCCAGTGTCAGAGCTCTTTAGCTCATTAGTCACCATTAGAAAAGCATCTCTAAAAAAGTAAATCAGCCGCTGTTTTTGAACCTTTTGGAGTTCATGTGAATCCAAGGTCTCTTATTTCTGTTGTATTTTAGTTTATTCCACTAATTAAATGTGACCACCCTCAGGTGGTCTGTGGTCGATTCTGTAAGAGTTCCTCAGAACCTTTGGATTGTTGAGGTTCTGCTTAATCTGCTTTTTTACTGTTTGACATCTTTTTACGTGTTCTGCTGTTTATGAATAAACCTTTAGTTTATTAATCAGAATGTGTCTGTGCTGTGCAACTTCTCTGTATCTCTCTATTTTCTAGGATGTTCTGTTTGATCCTTTGCACAAAGTGCTTCCCAGCAGAACTATAAAAGGTCTTCAAGGCTCTTTATTAACTGGATCATTAAACGTTGCTTTGGATCTGATTTGTTTCTGTAAAACCAGAACCATAAACCATTAATCCTTGGCTCAGCAGTATGTCCTTTTATAAATGCTGGAAAATAAATGAAGTGAGGGAAATCTTCTGTGTTCTTCACATGTCTCTGTAACAGCGATGTTGAAGAGCACTGATTCCGTTGTGCTGAAACCTTTTAACCTCCAGTTTCTGCGGAATTCTTTCGATGGGTCGTAAACAAAAAAAACATTTGAAATCCAAAAAATGATTCCCGTAATAGTTACTTATTTTTCTTTTTTAACAGGACATAAACATGGAAAAAGAAAAAACAAATCTCCTGTCACGATCTGTGTTTTTGTTCAGTTCTTTATAGTAGTCTTGTTTTATTATTATTAATATGATTGGTTATTCTTTACTTTAGGTTATGTTTCATGTCGGTTTAGTCTTTGTTTTTATTCTTTTCTGTGTTCTCCAGTTCCTCCTGCTCTCTTACTTCCTCTCTGTGTGTTCCCTCAGCTCCATCATAATCTTTCATTCAGCCACATTTGTCTCCAATTATCTAATCATCTTCTCCACCAATCCAAACCCGGTTCCTCTATACTTAAGCCTCATTTGTTCACTGACTCACTGCTGGATCATCTGTTCACCTCCCGTCTCTCTGCTCCATCTGCTGCCGTTTTCCTCACAGTCTTCCCGTTAGTCTTCCCCCTCCTGCTCGCTGGTTCTCTGCCCTGGTTATCTCTCCATCATTGTTCACCTCTGGTCCCGTCCTGGTATTTACTTTGGTTTTGGTTTTCCTGTAGTCTCCGGTTTCCGGTGCTTCCTCCGCCATCTTGCTCTCCCCTGCTTCCTGTCTCAGTTATTTTCCTTTATGGTATTGTTCTTTTGAGGTCTCCGGTTTCCCTTACTTCCTTCTTAGGCTTACAGTATAAGTTATTCCTCATTTGTTTTGCTCCTTCTTCGTCTCCTATTTTCCTCGTGTTTCGGATTAGTATTTATTATTATTATTATATTAGTTTATTTTCCCTTCCTCCGTTTTTCTGCAGGTTTATTTCTATTTAAAAAAAGCCCCTGTTAGGGTAGCAGCTGTCCATCAATTCTCACAATGCCTAACTAGCTTTGTGCATTGCTCCACTGGTAGTATTGGTTTTATTAATAGCTTATAGCTTATTGCTTATGATGTGAATTCAGGTCTTGGTTTGTTGTATGATTTTTTAAAATTTGGTTCAATGTGAACAAAACAGCCTTGAATTATCTTATGCTCTTTTTATCTTTCAAGGTTATGTGAGAATGTGTTTTGCTCATACACTCATTATAATTCATTAGGTTCCCTGTTCAGCAGTAGAGCCACTAGAGGGCACTTCTGAGTTATCTTCAGAATTATCAGGTGAAAATAGGGAACATGAGGAAGAAAGAGGAAATCTGGATTTTGTCTATTCTTGGAAAAATACATATTTTTGAGTATGAAATTGATCTATTTTAATTTTCTATCCATTAAACAATAAACGTCTTCAATAACATCTTTAAATCATCTGTCAGGCTAATGTTGCCCCTGGTACTTTTCTTTTTGACTTAAATGATCAAATTTCAAGTATTTTGGCCGGACTGTGATATTTTTATTTTATTATGAGAACAAAGTTTTAATATTACAAGAACAAGTCGTAAAAGCTAGTGTGTCCTGGCTCCAGATCTGTTCCCGGTAAAAACTACAATTGTGTCAGATTTTTAATCTTAGCTGAGGCCTTTCGTGGAAGCTTGTTCAGGAAGTGGCTCAGGGTCTCTAAGGATACTCCAGTTCTGCTACAGCAAACAGAACCGTCACCATGCTGGTGCCTATTCTAGGTAGAGTACCCAGACAGAATGCACCTATGCAACTGTCCAACGTTGCATCATAATAATCCCATAATTCCACAGACTGTTTTAAATAATAGCTCCAGATTACTTAATAATGTTTTTGTTTAGGTATTCGTTAATCTCGTAAAGGATTGAAAACTATTCCAGGGTGTTTTCTGCCTCTTGTGATTCGTCATTCTAGAAATTGTAAAAATTAGTCTATCAAGACACAACAACAACCCAAACACTTGAACTATTTATCTTTGTTCATCATTTTTGTAGTTTATCTGGTAAATGGTAATAGATTTACTATTTCCCTCTTAACTCCACTTATCTTATTTTAACTTGTGTGACGCTGAACCACGTTTTTCTGCACCCGACTCCAATGTCCTGAGCACAAAAACTGGTGAAAAATGTTTTCCAGATCCTCTCATCTAATACCAGCAGCCTAAAAGAGCAAACATGCTTCTAAGAGTAAAGAACGGGACAATATCTAAAAGCTGAAACCAGAGGGAGGACGGACTTCAGGGGAGGAGGCGTGCAGCAGAAATGTCTGGATTGTTCTGCAGGACAGTTTCGGGGGATGCTGTAGCTGATCCTTCATACAGATTTAAACAACTTGGGTCTGTTTTTTCATTGAATGTCTTAGCTTTAAACATAGATATGAACTAATAATTGAGTTTCAAGCATGCCCTATGTCTGCTCCTGAGTGGGTTTACTTTGCTGCTGACAGTAGATGAAGGTCATGCAATATTCATGGCAGATTTCCCTGAGAATTGCTGCTTGTTTTCTCTAAGTGCTCCCTCCTAGCCAAAAAGCTAAAGCATACCTAAAATAACCACTTGCTGTACACCGCTCAACAAGCAATACACATTTTTCTGAATCAGAGGCCTTCGATGAGCTCAGCTCTGGACAGGTGATTTAAGGACTTCCTGCAGAGCTTAAAATAGGTCTTGATGAAGCAAAACGCCAATGCATGTTCTACATTAGGAAGATCTAAATTAAACAGACCTGTCTTGCTTTAAGCAGGGGATCGAAGTAGACGACACACAACTAGACGGTGTGGTCCTGTAAGAGGTTTAATGGTTTAGGATGGACTTCACTGTTAGAGGCCAGTTCAACACCAGTATGTTCTATTTTGGTAATTTCTTTTAACATTTCCGTATCAACACAGTCTGAGCTATTTCTAGCTTTGTTTGGGCCCTAAGCAATATGCTGTGTTGTGGCCCCTAGTTTTAAACTGATGAAATATAATACGAGGAATAAAACAACTTTATATGTCAATATATTGGGTAAATTTTGGGTGTGTCAGAAAGAAATGGGCTGTAGGGCGACACTAATTCCCATGGCAGCACGTAACTGTTAATCTACATGTGACATATTCACATTTTTTATTATCTGTTGCAGTTTTATTTAAAAAGATGTTCTTCTAATGAAAAACTGTTTAAGACCAATGACTCCAATTTTCCTTTGAAATCCATGAGCTAAAATTTCCTCTGCTTACAAAAAGTAGGTCACTAACTTTTGCTTAAAGTCAAATTTTAATGACGTATGTTCTATTTTTATATGAGTAACGTACTGGTATATATACTGGTAACTTTACTATATTTAAGTAACTAAAAAATATCTACGTTATGTCTTTTACTGTTTCCACCTCTGCCTTTTCATTTTGTATCTGAGTTTATGATTCCAACCAGCTTAAAAACAATTATCCAAATCAAACCAGCAGGACAAACAAACTAGCCAGCAAATTAATAGTAAAATAAAAACATTACATCTCCACCTATCCAGCGCAAAACCCAACAAATGTGTGACACTGTTTTGGATGCCGTTTGTCTAGTTAACTTACAGGAATGAGGCGTAGCTTACATGACTCTCTATGTTTGACAGATGCCCAGTAAATACGACCTAAAATGGTAAAACACACCAGAAAAGGTTCA
This sequence comes from Orestias chungarensis, assembly GCA_032876305.1. Lineage (NCBI taxonomy): Eukaryota > Metazoa > Chordata > Actinopteri > Cyprinodontiformes > Cyprinodontidae > Orestias > Orestias chungarensis. Next base: position 158,756 of record JAVLVB010000567.1, on the reverse strand, counting down.
TTTTATTTTATTTCTATTCTGTTAATTTTTGTACACATCTGATATTTACTCATACCTTGTTTTCTTTTTTGTATATATTTCAGGAGGGCGAGGGTTAGGCTATGTGGTGTCAGCTTGGTAACGTAACAGAGAGGCTGTGCAGAGATGTGAGCTATTTAGTCGAAAAGGTAGGAAATATATATTGATTAGTAAAAAAATAGACTGATGAACTTAATTGTGAACAGTCAACGACCCCAAAGAGACCTACATTGTTGAGCAACGTGAGCCGACCGTATCGTCACAAGATCAGAACAAGACGAAGGAAGCTGATAAAAAAAGAAAGCTAAACCCGGCACCGCTTGCTTCAGACGTTGTTTACGTCCAGATTTACCACGTCTGTCTTCTTCTGCTGCACAATTATGACATTCTTACATTTGTGACGGAAAAATAAAATCCAACATTTTCAGGCATTTTTTATGTGCATTCAAAGCTTTATGACGCTCAATGCAGCTGAATGAAGCAGATTTCGATTTTTTTAAGTGAATACATGGACCGCCATGACGAAGCTGTCAAAGTTTGGTTTGTAAAAGTAAAAGGTTTTGGCCCACATGAGGAGCCTTCAAGTCAGACTGTAATAATAAAGCAAAGATGTTAGCTGCACTCAACTTCTTTAACTACTTCTAATGAGGCCAAAATGTGCTAAAATCTCTGCAGCTGCAATTTTTGAGGAAGCTAAAACTGTCTCAATTAGTTGTATTATTATCCAGCTGCACTATAAAAGGTGTTCAGTGGGTTTTTTCAGGCGTCTCTTTCTTCACTGCGGTCGGTGGGGTGACTGTTTGAAACGAGACGTGACAACCTTGCTGTGTTCTCGGCCGTCTCGAGCCAGCAACCGTCACATCCACCAACGTCTTGTCAACAAAATGCAATCATTTCTGAAAAAATCAGATTACGGGCCGTGCTTCACGCTTCTAATTTGATTATTTCATCAGAGCTCTTGATCCGGAGACAGGCGATAATTCACTTAATGGCAGCAACACTTCAAAAATACACCCGTACTAGCAGAAGGATGTGGTAATTATTCTCATGGCAGGGAAAGTGTGTCTTAAGTGACCTATTAGATTTGAGACGGCCGATGCTCCACAACAGGATGGTACCATATGTCAACACAAAAAAATAAAGGTGTATGACAAAAAGGTCAACAGGCTGGGAGATATACAAGCTCCTTCTTCATATCAGAGAAACATAAACACCACATGCAGAAATACTGTAAAACATTGTGAATTTACCTTTGTTACATTTGTTTTTTGTACTTCCTACATAGTTCTTGTTTATCTTTAACTCAATTCAGTCAATTCTGAACAATCATCTCAGTAAAGGTCAATAACACATGCAATTCATTAATCCTAATTATTAAGCTTTGCAACAAGTTCGGTTCATTATTCAAATTAATTTCAAAAACTTTTTGCAAAGGAAACTCAGCAGATTGGATCGACTTCGTTGTCCCTGGACCAGCATGCAGGAACTACGGAGCCTCTCTGGTGACACGGGTGGAAAAAATGTATTTTACGTGGCCACGACTTGTTTAACTCAGCGG
>JAVLVB010000567.1:119441-142929 GCA_032876305.1 Orestias chungarensis | reverse complement strand
TGGATGGATGCCGTCTCTCCGGATCAGACCAGGTTTTCCCCAAAAGGTTTTCCAATTATCTATGTAACCCACACCGTTTTCTGGACACCACCTAGATAACCAACGGTTGAATGACAACATGCGACTAAACATGTCGTCACCGGTCCGATCAGGCAGGGGACCAGAGAAAACTACACAGTCCGACATTGTTTTTGCAAGACTCACATCTTATTCTTTTGCTCCTGTTGAATTCTTCTTTTTATCCAGATTCTTCTGCCTTTGAATGCCTTTTGTCATTCTCCCCTTACCGACCCCCCTCCCATCCGGAGCTTGTCTCTTTATCTAATGATTGCGCGTCAGTCGTAATCTGACGTTGTGTTCAGTATTTCGTATTTCTAGTGCTAATAGGTTTATGTTGTAGATTCTGTGTTGTGAAAAGGTAATAAACAATCACATTGTGGGTTGATTCATACAGCCGATGACCACAGTCTCATCCTCCACCGCCACGGTAATATTGCTGCTATAAATCACTGCCATAACTTCACACACTCCCTCTCTGTGTGTCGAGGAAACCCAGGTGAATCAGAGCGTTGTCAGGCTGGGTTTACGGTTGGCTCCTTGGGGACTGTACAAAACCAGTTAATGGTAATATTTGCAGTTTTACGCAACTCAAACTAAAACATTCAATAAATGGAAATCAATGTAAATTAGTTTGTTAAAAACATCCTAAAATGTCACGACGGATCATTAACTTTGGAGCTGGTTTTCAGTAGAACAACGTTGGTGTGAAGTCACGCGACTCGTCAATCTCCTTCAGATCCACTGAGAACGGACTAATGGGCTTAACACACTTAGGTGACGTTGCTTCCTCTTCTTTCATGTTTTATGAAACCTGCGTGACGTGTGTGGGAATATTGTTTATGTGAAACTGTTTAGGCTCGTCTATGTAGGCGGGAACACTCCGTCTAGAGATGCAACTTTAGACAACAGACGGCATCGCACTACCAACCTATCAATGAAGGAAATTCTGGACTGACCAATGAATGGAGACTATTCTGTAGCCTGCAACACTTTCAACAAACCTTCTTATATGTTTAGCAAAGCTTCCGTTATTGGGAAATATTTCTGGAAGTAACGACGGACACCGGCGTCTGTGGACGGACGTTAAAGTCGTTGAGCAATGGGAGCCAACGTCACAAGATCAGAAGAAGACGAAGGAAGCTGAGAAAAAAAGAAAGCTAAACTCGGCACTGCTTGCTTCGGACATTGTTTATGTCCAGATTAACCACGTCTGTCTTCTTCTGCTGCAGAACTATGACATGTCCATCAGGAAGGACACATCTGAATTAATGGAAGTGGTACAAATTAGATTTGATTTGTTCAAACTATTGTGAAAATGTCCGACATCGGTTGCATAAGGGCAGTTTGCAGTTGCTTCATATCCAAGTATTATAGTCACATAAAAGAAAAAACTGGTGAATGTTTCTTTTCCAACAGAATAAAGGAAACGTCAAATTGTTTTTATTTTGTTTTGAAAAAAGTCAAAAAATTGACAGTAAAACTGGAAAAAAGCCTGAAAGATGGTTTGAAGCTGCTGTGTTCTTCACAGACAAGTGTTGTATTCATGGGATTTTAAGTGTGCATCCAAATGGTGCTTTTATGCTCTACTACAATTTCTACAGCGGGGATGAGATGTCCAAAAGTTGTTGGCTTGATTACAGCTTCCTCCTGTTTACTTTGGCAAGGCATCCAAAAGCTAGTTTCCTTTGGATTTGTCAGTGTGAATGTGGCTGGAAGTGGCCAGTATGACTAGACAAGCATCTCATGAATTCAAACATTTGGGCTGTTGATCTTGTGTTATATATATTTCCCTATTATTGCTGCACTGTTCAGTTTTCACTGTCACCTGACTAAACAGATGCTAGGTCTTCATTTGTCTTTTCAGGTTCTGGTTTGGTTTTAAATGTGTGCTTTTTTTAAGGAAGTCTGATCAGCGTGTTTTCTAGTGCATCTGAGACCTCCTGCACTTAAGTCAGAAAAACATTTTTTTAAGGGTTAATTCTGCTGTTAGAATATTTAAAATGTGAACAAGAAGAACTAGAAACACGTTTGAACAGTTGAAGTGAAGAGATGGTGTTTGGGGTTTAATTTCCACCTGAGTGAGCTGGCAGCAGGTGAGGCTGAGCGCTGAGGGATTCACAGAGCCATGCAGGGATGCTTGTTATTGTCTGTTATTTCTGTTTGGAAGCAGTTTGTGCTCTTTGGACTGAAACCATGTCCCAATCTCCCTCAGCCGGTTTTTTCATGGCTGAATTTATTGTTTCTTTCATCTGTTCCTGTCATTTATATTTAGGGACGTTCTCTTGCCGGGGAAGTCTCTAGTTTTCAATTAAATATATATGAATCTATATATTTTAAACTGTGTGAGTCAGTTTAGAGTTGCATGACTAAAGCATCAGTTTGGTGCTTCATAATGATGGTGAAGAAAAAGTGTCTTCCTCTGAGAATTGTATTTATTGTTGAATCAAACTTGAGGTAAATATCAAATTAAAAACATTTTCAACAGCTTTCAGGTGTCAGTGAGTGGGAGTGCAGTTCAACCTTCTGCATTGACAACCCAAACACACCTGCTAATAAATGTAGCTACCTCAGAGCGAAAACACTGGCGTAGGATTCAGAGGCTCCAGTAAAGACATCCCTCAAGTTTCTGTGTTGATTCTTCTTTACAGCTTCTGTTCTCTAATATGTGGTGTAATTTTGTATTTTACCGTAAATGTGTTTACACAAATTGTTGAAAAAAAGTATACAATTCTTTTTACACAGAATTATCGTTTTCAGGAGTAATTGGAAAAAAACCAGGGCAGCCAAGAAAGAAGCCAAAAGTTGTTAAAGTACAACTTATCTTTTAGAAGAAGGAAGCGTGATACAAATTTTGATTTATTTTGAAAAAATAAACTAATTAAGTATGTTTCCAAAACAGACAATTTGATTGTTATTGTTGTTTTGGTGTCAGAACATCATTAGGATTTAACACTAAAGAACGTTCAGTTTGGTTGATTTTGGCGGCCCACTGTGGACTAAAGCGGTCGTGTTTTATCCTGAACGAAGACTCCATTTCCCATGAGCACCAGCGCCTAACGTGGTAAAACCCTGATCAGGTGGACTGAAGTTCTTTCTGTTTCCAGTGTCTGTGTGAAGGATGAATAGTGATGAGGTGATGAATCTAATTGTGGTGAAACAATGTCAGATGATGATGTTGGAGATAAGAAACGGAGGAAGTGACGTATGCAGTAAAGCAGTCAGAACATTTGTAGTTGTTTAGGGTGGAAGGCAGGGTTCCTGCCACCCAAGATACTTAATGCTGCTTTGATGCATTTTTGTTGCAATTGCCGTGTTATGTCATGTGATTTTGTACTGATTCAGCCTATTTGATAATAGTTATGTTTTCCTTTTAGAGCAGCTTCATCATGAAGTGTCAAATAATAATGCTGGGATTTTTAAGTGCATATCTCAAGTCGATAATCATACGAATAAATAATATTTCAAAATACTTCAAATAAATATTTGATTTATAGAAGATTTATTTGGTGATTTGTCCCGTGAGAAGGAGGAAGTGTAAACAAATGTCTGTGAAGTAAACACTTGTCAAACCGGCACCATCAAAAGAGATTTAAAGGCTTTCTGTGGTGAGCCCGGCCTGTCTATATTTTCTTACAGTGGAGAATGACTGACAGTAAATAAAAGCAATAATATTCTTGTAGCATTCACATAGATGTTGTACATTTTGTGACAAGCATTGTTCTGCTTACATTATCTCTTATTTGCTTTAGGATGTTGCTGTAGCAATATCTGTATCTAACATTTACTCTTTTAGTACCACAAGCTGGGGTAAAGTTTGCTCTGGTCTAATCTGGCTTTGCCATTGTTGTTACGAAAGGGCTAAGTAGATTAGCTTTTTTGATTTTCATGCTTTGCATTGGTTTTAAGCTTAAATTGCAACAATTTGCTTCGTTCTAAAGGATTTTAATGTTAAGACGGCAAAATTTAAAACTCTAATGTTAAACAAAAACTTGGACATTTCGATGCTGCAGCAAAAGTTGTGGAATTGAGCGTTCAAGAGCATCGCTGCTCGTGGAGAATTAGATTATGATGGTTGTGATTTGTTTTTTTTGTAGACTTTAGTTCTTTTCTGGTTTAGTTGTTGCATTTTTGGACAATTATTCTTGGATGTTGTTTAGCTGGAAAGACTTTTGGTCTTTTTTTCCACTTTTAGACAGTTCTGATGAATAACTGTGACAACAGTCTGTTGTTTTACAACTGTTGTCAGCTAATTAGCAGCCAAAACTATATCTGAACTGTAACCCCAGCGTAAATGACGTTCTTTTGATGCAAAGCAGAACCAAATATCATAGAGAGGAGGAGGAAGTAAAAGCCATGTCTTACAGGCCTTATAATGGACAAAGATGGAACCCCCTAGTCCAACATCTTAACCCTACACTCAGACAGAGATGTTAAGAGGAGCAACAAAAGCAAATCTCATGACTGCCAACAACATTCAGAACATGTTTCTGTGAAGTATCGTCTCTTTTACCTGACAATTCTGATGTTTGCATGTCTTTACAGTCATCACAGCGTTATACAGCAACAGCCTTCACAGAGGCCTCTTCAGATTTGCTGCAGCACTGACTGCTTACAGAAATCCTTCCTGGCTGACGCATGTCTATCCATGTCTATTAGTCTTTAAAGATACTTGGATAATATTGGTTGCAACAAATTTTAAATTCCTTTTTTGGCTAAATAAAGTCACTTTAAAGCAACATTAAGTAACTTTTGAACCTTCATAAAATATTCTCATAATATTTGTGATCATACGTGGACTTACAGCTCGTTAAATGACGCCTCTGTTATGGCCCGAGGGGGTCAGTATCGCTTTAACCGGCACCGAGCAACTTTCAAGAGGGTGGCAGGAACCCGGCCTTCCACACTAAACAACTACAAATGTTCTGACTGCTTTACTGCATACGTCACTTCCCCCGTTTCTTATCTCCAACATCATCATCTGACATTGTTTCACCACTATTAGATTCATCACCTCATCACTATTCATCCTTCACACAGACACTGGAAGCAGAAATGAACTTCAATCCAACTGATTAGGATTTTACCACGCTATGCGCTAGTGCTCATGGGAAATGGAGTCTTCCTTCAGGATAAAACCTGAAACGTCTTCAGTGTTTCTTTAATTGTATGGGACGTTAAACATCTTGCTTGATGCAGCAGAACACCTAATTCAATACATCTTATTCCAAAACCCATGCACTATTCACAACAGGAAATAAAAATCCATGTTGATATTCAAAAAACGACATTACTTTTAGTCTGGCAGCACGAATGGCCAAAGAGTATCTGACAGCAGGTTTAGAAACATACTTTGCTTAACGTGTAATTGTCTCTTTTAGTATGTCAACAACATGGTGTTACCTGCAAATCATTTATAACTTTACATTCAAACACAACCTGTGTTCTGCTAATGAAGATCTATGTTTTTGATGAATTCAGATACCGGAACCAGTTTTTAAAGATTTTCAAGTGTCTTTTTTTTTTTTGTGACCTTTTTCTGTTTTTCTGCTCTGACAATTGAAAAAAAAACTAATTTAAGTGTAGGCTGAGTGTTTTTATCAGATTCATGCGTGAGCAGTTCAAAGCAACACACACACACACACACACACACACACACACACACACACACACACACACACACACACACACACACACACACACACACACACACACACACACACACACACACACACACACACACACACACACACACACACACACACACACACAGCTCTGACCATCAGGCCAAATGAGCTGGTTAAGTGTATAATTACTGGATGATTATGACTTGGCTCCATCAGTTAGGGGCAGTTTTAAAATTACATATTTTCGCGTCGAGTGGAAATGTTGTGATAAATTTATCACTCAGCTGTGAATTGAAGGGGAATCGTCTCTTCGACTGTAAAAAGCATCCGTCCTTGTCGACAGGAAGAAGCACATTTAGCTGTCTGGGAACAAATCTTTTCCATCTCCTTCAGTGCGTTCTTGTAACATGGCGACGCTGAAACGACAGGATCCTACAGATTTTTGATGCTGTAACTTAAAAGTGGAATTAAAACAAAGCGGCTGATCAGCTTATTGGATGTTTTACAATATAAGTTCCCATCAGATAATTGTTTGTGTTATTTTAAGCGTTGCAGCAAAATTTGAAATAATTTGATTAATTTCCCCAAAACATATTTTTGATCACGCTAAAACAGTTCGATAAAGAGTTCAGTTGTTGTAAAAGTGCGTGAAGGGGAAATCTGCTCGACATACTAAACTGACAAGAACTAGAAACTGGTTCTCCGGTTTTTTCGACAGCTGAACCAGCCAAAACCATCAACCCTCCACCGCTGTGCATTATAGTTGATATGTTTGCGCTGATTTCTTGTTTGCTATTCTTTTATGTGATGGTTTGCAAACAAGCTATTCTTGTAGAGTGATTTTCTTATTAGTCAAGGGCTAGGCTATATGACCTCAAATCAGTATCACAATAAGTTGGGCAGTTTTACCTCGATAACTAACCCCCTTTAGAAGGAACACTGTATATTTCTGCTATCTGGAAATAATTGCAGGTAATGCAAATAGTCTTGCATTGATTTATTAACCAGCGCTGAGTATACAATAACTGCATATGATCTGTTAACACCGACGTATTGATTTATTTTCTTTCATTTCTATTCCATGTTAAAAATCTCTTTGATTCTCTGAGCTGGAAATGATGCTTTGTCTCCTTGCGTATATTCTTGCAGAAACACGATGTTATAAAAGCAGCTCTAGAAATGAAATACAAGAGAAAATGTGTTGCTTCCCTTCTCCTACCAAGAGGATCCGCTTCTTCTCACAGGACGGCCTGGAACCCCACGAGCTTCATGAAATGTATTCCTGCATAAAAACAGACGTTTCCCTCGCTTTGGTTTCAGTTTGTTTTACTGCTGCGCCGTTAACAAAGCCGCCGCCACTAAACTATGTTGTTATTAAAAGTGAAGCATAACAAGCGAATCAAATCCCAGGGCAGCTTTTGGTTTGTGTTGTAGAGAAGTGATGTAAGCCGCTGAGTGTGCTGCGCGTTTTAAAGAACAGACGGGAAACATCTGACAGACAAAGATCTTATTCCCTATTGAAATATACGTTGAGTCAGACACTGTAGTTCTGTTCCTTTTTTGCCTCGGTGGGGTTTAGCTGCATTTGTGTCAGGAGGAAGAAAGAGATGCTCCATCTTAGTGAATCTATTAATGATGTGCTGACTGTCGAAAGCTGCAGTTAAATAGTCTGTTCCAATATTACACCAGCATAATTGTGACATAGTTAATTCATTTGATCCCGATGCCGCAATTTAAACCAATCAATGTTTTTGCATGTGAACAAATTTACATCTGAATCCAACACTGTTTACTCCTTTTAGTAGAAAAAGCATTTTTGTTTTTGTGCAGCTGATGTTACGGTCAAAGAAAAGAGGAAGGATCCAAGATTTTAAAAATAAGGGATGTGATTAACCTGCTCTTCTGTTTTAATATCACTATTGTTACATTCACACAGCAGATCTTGATGCTCAGTTCTGATATTTTTGCTGAAGTCCGATTTTTATTTATTTATTTATTTATAATAAATGCAATTGGTACCTGCTACTATTGACCGCCGACATAACCGATGTTGTTAAAAATAGACGCTTACGGTAAAACACGGTTGGACTTCAATCATTTTACACCTAGAAAACCAAGAACTAAAAGGGCCTTTATTTCAAATCATTTTCATTCCTGAATGAATGAATCAAGATCATACCTAAATTTAAATGCTCATTAGGTTTATAAACCGACCTAATTAATCTTCTTCCTGATTCAGGTGAGCCTGATGCACAACGGCATGCCAGTGATCTCGGCGTTCGCCGACGACCAGGATGTGACCCGCGAGGCTGCAAGCAACGGCGTTCTGATCCAGATGGAGAAGGGAGACCGGGCCTACCTCAAACTGGAAAGAGGAAACCTGATGGGGGGATGGAAATACTCCACCTTCTCCGGCTTCCTGGTGTTCCCGTTGTAGAGAAGGAGGAGATCAGGAGGAGGAGGAGCTGGGGATGGAAACTAGGAGGAGACGAGAAGCTCAGAATGGAGGAAAGGGACAAAAATAAGTCGGAGGAAGAGAAAAGGAACGGGAAAAGACAACAGACTTGTGTTTGCGGTGGGAGGAAGGAGGAGAGCTGATAGGATGATTTAAGATGAGGCTTGATTATAGGAGTGAGAAAAAAGCCGATACATGAGAGCAGGGCCACCTTCTTCACTTGAGTCCCTCCCTTCATCCATCCTCCTCCTCTCTCTGTTTTCTTTGTGGCTTGCCTGCAGCTTTGGACCCTTTTTTTATTCTCTGCTGAAAAACGCAGATGATCACCTAAATATGTCCGTTAGTCCTAAAGTCTAAGAATCCTGCTTCCCCTCCTCTCTCCTTCACCCAGCCATCAGCTTTATCACCCCCCCCCCACACACACACACACTGTACGTAGCCTTATTTGTTTTTGGTTATTTCTGAATCAAATATTTGCTCTTGTTTTCAGATCAGTTTCAGTTTCCCAGCTGAACCAGAATTAAATTTTAAACATGTAACACAAAGCGTTGGTCACATAAATCGGCCTGAGGAGGTTTTTCCCAACCTGCAGATGCTGCTTTATATTTTTCTATATGATTTATGACTTTGTTGTTACAGTTACAGTTCAGTGCAATATACTTACATCTGCACACACAACGGTGCATATTTTCCTCTACATGACAGAACTACAACTTCTGCAGCACTTTTACAAGCTTTGTGAAAAGTTTGACCCCTTTGCTTGTTTCAGATCATCAAACAAATGTGGAGTTAATTTAATTAACCACAAATTAACTGCAATTAACCAATTTGTAGAAAGAAAGATGTACATGAGCACTGCCAGTTCTGTTAAATAAATAAAAAAATCAATTCAGCAGGAACTCTCTCACAACATAAACTATATTAAAAGAACAATATTCCTTTATTTACAGAGATAATGGGCACCAAGTCTAAAAAAGTGTTGCATATGAACCGGCTCTGGGACTCCAGAGAACCATTAGCTCAACTCAGATTAATCCAGGTCACGAAACAACCCCGAACATGAAAAGCTGTGCAGGCTCACCTGAATCGATTAAGAAGAGGTGACAAATCAAAAATGAGGAAGAGAGACTGGAATAAAATAGGTGTCTCAGTTTTGTAGTTCTGTAGACTTACGAGTCATGAGTAGGAATTTTAGGCAGATGCGCGTCTGGTTACAACGAACAAACTTACATCACAGCTAGAGTCAGACACGGTGGTGGCAGTGTGATGGTCAGGGCTGCTTAGCTTTCTCAGGAACTGTTTTTAACCGATGGAACTATAAACTCTGCTCATAATTTATTAGCAGTTAACATAAAGGGAGGAACAACCAGTTTTGTTTGGATATTCGCCACCAACCTCCTGCTGCAAATGAAACTTGGATTTAAAAACTTCATTTTGTTCTCAGGTCATCAGTGACGGTGACGTTAGGTTAGAAATCCGAAACATTTAAGCACATTAAAAAAATGCTGTAGGTGAGATGATCCTTTCTAACAGCTCTGATTGTTCTTTCCTGGTAATTTGATTATAAAAATCCAGTTAATCTTGACAGAAAATTTGATAATTCTGTAAAAATATTTGTGCTGATCTAACCTGAATACACATAAGATTGATTGTGTATTGACTAAAATGTACGTTTAGGTTTAGGTTGCCCTTAAAGCCCCCAAACGTACCTAAAAAAAGTCCACATCATTTTTTTAACTACAGTTATCAGCTAAAAAAAATAATATCAAGTAAACAGGAGGGTTTATATAAGTGTCAGTAATTTCTAAGACCTTTGTTGGATCATAACACAAATTTGAGAAAACATGAATTTTGGCCTAAATTAACCAAATAACCAGCATAATAACTACTCAAGTTAAATTTACCATTATCAAGGTAATATTTATGAAACTTCTTGCAAACATCACAATACAGTAATTATTGGCCACGGATTTTACACATTTATTCAAATCAATGATAAGATGAGCTAACAAAACGATTTTACTGTAAACTGAACATTGAAGAGAAAAGTAATAAACATTTAGTCATATTTATGATTCTTTTAGGCATAAATTTAAATAAATTAGCATAAGAGTTTTAAGACTCTGCAGAAATGTAATTAAAGTTGCTGAGAGTTTAACTAAGTCTAGTTAAACTTTAAAATTAGTTTGATGTTTTCTAACTGTTTTTTACTGTAAAAATTCTCAATGAGTTCCACTAATTCAGAAGCTGAGGGGAGTTTAGTTGACCCTGAAAACAGTCAATAATAAATGTTTATTTAGAGTAATTTAAAGCATTCAAAGATGATAAGCGAGTTCACCATAATTACTGAGCTCTAAGTCTTTACACAAATGAACCAAATATTAGTTTTAGCTTTAAAAACTTTTATTGTCAGTTAAAGTACATTTTTTAATTCTGCTTTTCCTGAAGCTGCGATGTTTTTTAAATTCATTTTCACTTTAGTGTTATTTTTGTAATCATTCATCTTCCTCCTCCCCAGCAGAATAACATCCTCTCCCTTCACCTTTAACCTTTGGGTAATCGTTTGGCTCCCAGCCCGGACAGTCCCCTGCTTTTCTTTGTGTTGGACTGTGGACTCTGAACCCTGCTACCATGAACTTAAACAGTATATATACCTATATATTTACACACACACACACGGATATAAATATATGAAACTAAGCCACTGTTTTTATTCTAGTATTCTGAGGATAATTATGGTACTACTAGGTCATGAATTTGACTGATCGTATATGTATTTCTGTACTTGAGTGTGATATTAAAGAGAAACAGAAACCTAATATTGACTGAAGCTGCCATCCTGCTGATTTAACATGCTTCTTGTTTTTTTGTTTTGTGAAGAACAAATTGTGGCTAAAAAGCTGAAACTGCTACTATAGAAAATATCATAAAAGGACTATTATTGTTATTATTATTCGACTGTATAAGATGAGCATATTTAGACTCTGCCCTAATTATTCGTTTTTTTTTATTGACTTGCTTTAAAGACATCAATAAAAGGAAGTTGTACTTTTATTTTTCCTAAACTGAACCTGGTCTGTCCTGGTAGTTTGTCCTAAGCTGCTGTCAGGATTTCCGTGTTTGTGTCGCTTGTGTAAACCTCGTCAGCTCCGCGTCGGGCCTCCCGTCTCTGCTCAGCTCTTTTTCTCGCTGCTTTTCTGTTCAGTTCTTGTCGGTGTTGTTTGGACGCTCACACCTGCTGCTTCATGTTCGTCTCCACTCTGCTGCTTTTTAAGGTTCTGTGGATTGTTTCTCTCCAGACTCTAATGAGCTCCAGAGGGAAAATAATTGCTGGACTAACAAGCAAACATTAGCTGCTGCTCCAGCTCAACTCTTTGTCTATTTCGGTCAGATTTAACATTTTTCTCACTTTCTTGTCTCGTGTCTTTGAGACGTCAAACCTCGTTGACTTGCTGTATTGAGTTTGATTTTTAGCATTTCTCAGATTTTGAATAATTACAGAAAGTATTTTGTAATCCAGACTTCACTCCCTATCCTGTTTGCATGTTGTCTTTCCTTCCTTCCTTCTTTCTAACCTCCCGTCTTCGTGTCCTTCTCCAGTCTCCCTTCATGTGTCCTCCTCTCCTTCCCCACTTTTCTCTTTCATCCCTTCTTTGTGACCTGCACTAATGTATTATCCTTCCCTTCTTCATTCCCACTTTTGTGTTCGCTGTTTTCTTTACTCTATTATCTGTCTTCCCTTGAATTTCACTTTCTAATATTATTTGCATCCTACTCTCCTTCCTTATTTCCTACTCCTCTGTCTTTTATTTTTGTCCAACCTCCATTTATGTGTCCTTACTTCCTATTAATTGACTTTAATTTATTAAAACTAATTTATAACCGTCTTAGGAGGACATTTCCATTCAATCAGGCAGACAGATTAAAAGTTACAATTCAATCATATTATTAACAAATCAGAATAATAATAAGCTAGATTTCCATATGAACTCAGCTGACTTCATCAAGTCTGTGATTTGCAGCATTAACTCCTCCTGGACCAGCAGAGACGGTAGATGATATCTTGTGTCACATCAATCCCTCATACTGAGCATGCATTTAGCAACAGTGGAGAGGAAAAACTCCCCTTTAACAGGAAGAAACCTCCAGCAGAACCAGAACCTGGATCAGTAAAAGTCTGAGCCACAACCAACGGAAGGTTTGACTAAATAAGAAATAAATAAAAAACAGGAGCGTCCACTCTGTCATTTCTCTGGTGCTGGTGTACAAAAGTCAGTACTGCTAAGTAGAGCTAATGAGATTTAAAAAGTCTATCAGCATTATTTGATCTTGACTAGAGACTTTGTGTGAACCAGACATTTGCAGAAAGAGTTAAAAATAACAAAGAAGTTAATCTGGAATGGCCAGATTTACAAATGATAGGACGCTTGTTAAACACAGAGGTAAAAAAGTCAATAATAAAGCAAAAGAGGAATCACAAAGGGAATTGGACAGAGAGTAGATGAAGAGAATACACAGTTTAACGGAGAGAATCCATTCATAAATAAGTAAAAACTAGAAGTTTATATGTTGAGAAAGGGGTTCAAAAATTACAAAGAAACCAAATTAAATAATCTGTGGGGTCGTGGAACAGCTGTGCCAGACTGCAAACCGGCAAACTACAGACCAAAGCGAGTAAAACTATGATTAAAAAACTGCAAAACGAGGAGAAATCAACAGGACAAAATACAAGCATAAATTAAGAATTAATTAATTATTATGGCAACAAACTTCCAAAAATTATAAACAGAACTGTAAATAAGAACAGAACATACACTAACTGTATATCAGACTGGTACAGGCACAAACATCATTAACTAATGTGAAATGAAGAAAATAGCTTGTTTTATGTTTAAAGCATCAACATTTTAAGCATTTTTTAATGATTAACTGGATAAAAATCTGATATTCAAAAAATGTCGTAAAATCTCAAAACAGGTCTAAATTTGGTTATTTTCTACTAATGTGTTAAAGATTGGCAGTAAAGGGCCAATGTAGTAAATAACATACTTGTTCTACTTTTTCTTTTGATTAAGACATCCCTGAATATATCTGTTTACTCTTAATAAAGATCGGCACTGTCGGCACTTAAAAGTAAATCTTGGCAAAACTTCCTCAAAATTTTCTACATACATGCTTTGAGTAAACTTCCAGCTTTTTAGCTCAATCTAAAAGAAAAAATACAAGACAAACATTTATATGAAATGGAGATAAAACTCTCGCTTGTTGCACTTTGGCTTGAATTGTAATGTGCTCCACAGTGAGAATCTGTTCCAAGCTTCTGTGTCTATGCTGCCGTGGATTCGTATTATTTCCTTGTCTTCCAACAGTAATTTGATTGGTTCTGAGTGAGCAGGGTGTAAATGTCTGCTGAGGGTCGCGGTGTGCAGATTCTGGGCTGTTGTGTTGTGTTTGTATTCATCCTCGTCTCCTCTCAATGTCAGGAGGAAGCTGACAGTCGGACCTGATGCAGCAATATATTTTCTGCTCTATAGAAATTCATGGGCCGTTACTCTCAGTCTCCAGCGGCACACATTTCTAACCCCCACATGTCCTCTCACTGCAGCCAGATGGGCATGAAACGTTTAAAGAATGGAAAACAAAGAACAAATCAGCACTTTTTATTTGATCTGACTGACGGATGACCTTTGACTTCTACTTGGTTTCAACTCTTTCTCAGGACACACCGACACTGGAGCTTTTCACGTCTATGACATCTGTTCCCAAAGGCTCTTACTTACATCCAGCAGTTTGCTGGTCAAATAACAGGCAGTAATGCAAAAATGAAGATCCTCTAAATCCAAGATCCTCATTATCCTCATTGCTTCAGAGGGATTTACCAGGAAAAGGATTGATCAGTGAAAACCTGGATGATCTCAGGTGTTAGGAGGGAGAGTATCAAGCCATTTCTAAATGAATCCAAATGTACCGTTCTAAAAATGGAACGATTACTCACACTGCAAAAAATTTAACACAAAAATGTTCCTACTTCATGTTAGTAAGAATCCATAACCTCCATGCAAGACCTCAAACACCTCACTGAGCGTCGTGGACTTTGTAGAGGACGCAGCACCAAATGACAGACTTAACAAAAGAACTAAATGAATGATTGAACAAGGACGAGCCAATAAATTAGAATGTGAAATTGGACGTGATGATGAATGGTGAAAATCAACAAAATTAGCCTACATAAGGGTGGAGAGTGACACAAGTGACATAATGAGCAGGGAAGGAAACTAAATAAGTCTGAAAACAAAAAATGAAGCTGAAACAAAATGCAAAACAATAAAATAGAGGATCATTCATCCGTCAATAAGAGACAAACGTTCCCATCGAGTTTTGGCGTCCAGAGCCTCACACCTAGATCTTTTCCCAGCAGGATTCTGACTTTATCTTTGTGGTTTAACTCTCTGGGCCCAAACCTAACTGACCCAAAGTTAACTGAATTTGACAGGGAGCCTATTTTTGATCAACTGAAAACTTTTAACTGTGTTTTGTCCAAATCAATCAAAATCATTACGATGAAGCAACATGACGTTAAATAAGCTGATGGGTTTTTGTATATTTGAATGATTTATCTAATATTCTTCTGAGCTGAATAGCTCGTGCTCTCTTTAATAAGGGGCAGAATGTTTTCTTGTTTTTGCTCATTTATTTAGGTTAGATGTATATTTGATTAATATTTATGATGGAGGGATTTAAATGAACAACAAATGAAATCTAAAAGAAGTCCATCTCAAAAACGCGTTGCTCTAGTGTGGCATCCAAGATCCGCCCAGCTTGGTTTTCTCACCAGAAGTAAAGCTGGTTTAGTTCTTCAGGTCACTGGGGCACTAAAACCACAGTAAGGTGGTGATCACTCAGGAGGAAACAGAAATAAGAAATAAGAACGTTTTGTGACGAGGAGAACAAAGCTTGTCACAAAACGTACAACATCTATGTGAATGTGATAAATTATAAACAGGCCGCGCTCACCGCAGAAAGCTTTTAAATCACCAAATAAATCTTCAGTAAATCAAATATTTATTTGAAGTGTAGATTTTATTAGCACTATGCTAGCATAAAAAAATCTGAGCTGCAAAAATTATTTATTCTTACTATTATCAACTTTCGATGTGCACTTAAAACTCCCAGCTTTATTTTTTGACACTTCATGATAAAGGTCATTATAAGTCATTCAATCACAAAAGCTGCTCTAAAAGGAAAACATAACTATTGTCAAATAGGCTGAATTAGTACAAACTCACATGACATAACAGGGCAATTGCAACAAAAATGCATCAAAGCAGCAATAAATATCTTTTTAACCCTCACACATTTTCACAATACGGTGACTTACATCTTGTTGAATGTCTCTGTCAAGGCCTGAGGGGGTCCGTTTGAGAAAGGTGGCAGGAACCCTGCCTTCCACACAAAACAACTACAAATGTTCTGACTGCTTGACTGCATAAGTCACTTCCCCCCGTTTCTTATCTCCAACATCATCATCTGACATTGTTTCACCACAATCAGATTCATCACCTCATCACTATTCATCCTTCACACAGACACTGGAAACAGAAATGAACTTCAATCCACCTGATCAGGATTGTACCACCCTAGGCGCTGGTGCTCATGGGAAATGGAGTCTTCCTTCAGAATAAAACACGACCGCTTTAGTCCACAGTGGCCGCCAAAATCAACCGAAACTGAAACTTCATCAGTTGAATGTAGCCAATAACTAAACTGCTACATCTGCTCACCATGAAGAATTTTATTGTAGCTCTTTCTTTCCAGAATCTTGATCTTTTACTTATACTCCACATCTCGTCATCCTCGATAACCGCCTGTAAAGTAGAGGACTCTGTATGGTCGGGTGGAAGTGCCCAAATCAGTTCTCGTTTCCCCGGCTGCTTCAGCCATCAGTGTCATCAAATCACTCTGATTACTCGACTTCCAGGATTTTTGCAGCGAGCAGGAGAACGTAGATCTTGTTTTCAGTCTGCTGCATCTGTTGGACCAAAACATTCAACTCCCTCTGCTTAGTTCTTGTTGGGGAACGCTAGTCTGGGTCATCCTGATGTCTTTTTTATTTATTTCGGCTCCTAAACATGTAAAAATAAAATCAGATTTTCAAGCACATTAATACTTTTTTTTTCTTTTTTCTGAACCTGTGAACTCTTAGCAGTTGTTCTTGTCCATGTTGTAAAGCACATCTTTGTTTGCCGGCTTAACGGGATCTCGACTCGGTGTGTCTTTTAAACCTTTAAAGGTGTGTGTTTAGGAGAAAGAGCAACGCCACCACGCATTGACGAGGGAACTTTGGTCCAACCGTCCTGATCCCCTTAAATCTAGAGCCCCAGCCTCTGTTCTCACAACACCAGAGCCGGACAGATTCAGCGTTCTCTCGCGGTAAAGGTGGAGATAGCACAAGTAGGAAAACACAGAACAATCTTAAGGAGCGTCTAGCGAGCCAGAACCTGGATCTGCAACAATTGACTGGAGTAAAAAAAAAAAAAAAACAAGTACAGGGACTGATGTTGGTGTTAAAACCCAGGAAAAGGTTAAATAGCAAGAGAAACCTTATCTTAGCCTATAGTTCCCTTCAAGAAGGTTTCAGCACTAACTAAACGACAGAGCAGGTGTTGCTTCTATGAAGAGCAACACTGAGAGAAAACAGAAGCTTAACATGTGAAATAACAGCAACTAATGAGTGAACAAGAAGGAAGCCGAGTGAGGAACCACCTCATTTTTAGCTTTTCACCCCCCACCCCCCAAATATGTTGGTCTTCTTCAATTAAAAATGCCAGAAGATGCCATGAAAGCTCATTTTGAGCTAATAATTATACAGCAAAGACACAATAAGGATCAATTCTAGCAGCGATTAATCAATATGATTTCAGAATAACACATGTGGAGCCCAGTCACTCATCAGTCACACATGTTCCTTGTGTACATATAATGTATTTAGTTTTAAAAATATTAACCTGCATGTTAATCTACTGACTTGCCTCATATTAATATGATTCCAGGCGTCATCATATATCATGTAGTTTATTTGAGCTCTACACCTATTCAGGTCTGTGTACAATCACAGTAACATAATTCAACAAGGTGTCTTTTTTTATGCTTTATGAAATCACTCGTAGAAATCCCTGCTATAAAAAACCAGACAGACTCGCCTCTGAGACGGGACGGATGTGAGATGTTTGATTCCTTTGAAGGGTGTTGTAGGTGCAATGTCACGGACAGACACTGACTGTGTGGATTCTGCTTTATGAGCCGAGTTGTTGGGGGAGCGGCGAAGCAGAACACAGAGTTACAAACCATAGAAAACACATACTGAAACCTCTCTGCATCTATTCAGCCGTGTTGTCCAGTGGGGAACATGTTCTGAATGAGCTTCATATTCAGTTCAAATACGTTCTCTGACAGCGCCACTTTCTTTTAGTTTGTTTCTGTTTCCTTTCTGAAACGTTGGGGTTGTTTCTAAGACCAAGAGGCACCAGGGTTCAAAGCTGCTTAGAGCTGAAAATTAACTTAACTTAAACAATAATTGTGGAGCGTTTTTTTGCAGCGAGGGCCCTCAGAAGACCTAATGAGGGTTGGTTTTTACCATTTCACACAAAGACCATGATGGGTTCTGTCTTCATTTTGATAGTTCATGATGTTTTCAAACCTGATCGGCTCTGTCAGATCGTCTTCAGCGGGGGTGGTTCGCTTTCTCAAGAATCAAGAATCAGTTTATTTATATAGCGCCAATTTACAACAGGTGTCGTCTCAAGGCACTTCACAGAAAATCAATTAAAATCAAAGATACATCA
This sequence comes from Orestias chungarensis, assembly GCA_032876305.1. Lineage (NCBI taxonomy): Eukaryota > Metazoa > Chordata > Actinopteri > Cyprinodontiformes > Cyprinodontidae > Orestias > Orestias chungarensis. The sequence goes on along the minus strand of JAVLVB010000567.1, from coordinate 124,948 downwards.
TAAACAAATCGATTTAGAAAAGTTTCCAATCTAAGGAACCCCAGCAGATTCATGGAGTCATTGACTTTCTGGTTGTCTGGTTGCAATGTGTCGAACAAACCAAACCCTTTAAACAACCTGTCTCACACTTGGACTGTGGTGTAATTGAACCAACAACCACTGTAGAGGACAACACGGAAACATGCCCTTAACTTCCTCGTTTGCTAATAACCTAACTTTGTCTTTTTTGCTGCTGTTACTTCTCACTTTGATTTAAGAGGAAACTCTTTTACATCGGTTGCTCTGCTGCTTTCTGGTGTCTCTGCTTTTTCTTCTCAAACAGCCAGTCGTGAAACTTTGCTCGTACTGAGCCAGCTTCTGATGCTGGGGGGGGTTTCCTGGCATGCTCAGTTATGAGGGATCTATCTCTGGAGTTTCTTTTGATTAAAAAACCTGATTTAATAACAAACTGAATTTAAAGCTTTGACTGAGGACAAGGAGCGACTAAAATGAATTGTCTTGGCAGGCGAATGCTTTACAACAACATGCTCAGCACACGGCGGCTAACAAGGCTTCGTCTGAGGCGCTGACGCTTTGCTGAAGTCCGCTTCCTGTTTCCGGTCTGCTAGTGATTCACATGCATTCAAACTTTCTTAACCATTAAACAGGAGTTTGATTATAATGTCATAATGTCCCAAACAATCAGAAGATTTCATCAGAGAGAATAACTTCCACCACTTAATTCTGTTCTGCAGGTTTTTCTACTTTGCTGCCCTTCCTGTCACAAAGAAAGCAGCTGCCATTGTTAACCAAGCTCTGCACTGGTGGCAATAAGCTTCCATAGGGAGCTTTCCAGTAAATGCTCCTGGAGCTTGTAGGAGTGTTTTTAACCCACCAAAGCTTTCTTCTCCGCCGTAGTTTCTTAGATATGAGAGATATTGTTGTAAAATAACAATGGCTGCAGACTTTTCTCTCAGAGGTTATCATTGTTGTCAGCAGAGCAGACACGCGATGGAGTGACAGAGAGCATCCTGCTGCCTGATAAGCCTCAGCTTTACATCCTTATGCAAATGAAATGACAGTAAGTGTGTGAGTGTGTGGACGGGAGATTTGCTCCAATAACTGCTGATCCGTGAATAGCCCTGCTAGCTGCTTCACCACATGTCCTGTCATTGAGTGCCTAATTGGCAAAAAACACACAGGGAGAAGAATAAGTATGCTCTGAATGTGCATAGAGGCTTCTTCCCCCTTTGCTTTCTACTACAGTAAAGCCAAACAGACACATTAATAGCAACGACAAAAAACACCAGCAATGAAGGCAGATAAACAATAAACACAATTAGAGGAGAAAAATGTCAGATCTGTGCTGGAGGATCTTCCTGAGTGAATCCTGACAGAAGCCCTTAGTCCTCTAGTCGCTTCGCTTCCCAACTGGCTAAGGTGGGTAGTTACTAGTTACATTTACTTGAGTAGTTTTACTAAAACTATTTATTCTATTTGAATTTGTTACTTTAAAGTATCAGAATATATTTTCATATGTTTTTTTTGTCTGATTATATCCTTTTAATTGTTTTTTATTCAGTACTTTAGACTTTTTTCTCTTCACTTGTTTGCTTTATGTAAAACTGCAGCACGTCGTGCAACTTTTACTTTTACTTTGGTTACTTTACCCATCTCGACCAATAGGGATGCTTTAAATCAGAGAAATCTTAAAAAACGATTCATTATCCTGTAGATGCTGTAAAAGAGTGAACTGCTGCATTTAATAAAGTTAATGCAGTTGTATATGCCTAAAGTGGCTCAAAGCTCAGAAAGTTTGGAGATGTCATCATTTGATTAAATTAATTTATTTATATGGTGAAAATTCACAATATATGTCAACTCAAAAAAACAAAACCAAACAGATTTTAACCCAATTGTCCATTTATTTCAAATGATCCCAGCTATCGAACGGGGATTTACTCTTGGTCTGTCAAGAACACTATAATGCCACTCTAGCTTGTGTTGTGTTGTTGATTTTACAGCGATCCCTCATACTGAGTATGAGGTGTCTTCCTTTAAAGTTACTTTTCAACCTTCATAAATGTCTTCATAACAACTTACAGCTCGTTAAATGACGCCTCTGTCATGACCCGATGGTGTCGGTATCTCTTTAACCAGCACTAAGCAACTTTGAGGAGGGTGGCAGGAACCCTGCCTTCCACCCTAAACAACTACAAATGCTCTGACTGCTTTACTGCATACGTCACTTCCCCCGTTTCTTATCTCCAACATCATCATCTGACATTGTTTCACCACAATTAGATTCATCCTTCACACAGACACTAGAAATAGAAATGTACTTCAATCCAACTGATCAGGATTTTAACACGCTAGGCGCTGGTGCTCATGGGAAATGGAGTGTTCCTTCAGGCTAAAGCACTACCGCTTTTGTCCACACTGGGCTGCCAAAATCGACCAAAACTGAACCTTTCTTAGTGTTGATTTAATGGTTGGCTGAACCAGCAACTGGCTTAGTTCTGTAATAGTATTTGATAACATATAAGGATTGATTCAGGAATACTTTCAATGCTAAAGAAAAGTTCACTAGAACCTGGCCAATAAAGATTTGACCTCAGCTTCCACAGCTAGAGGGTTTAATTCAACACTAGCCTGACAGGAAAGAGAAGCCGTGCAGCAAATTGATGGAAAATGTTATTTGAACCAGGAACAACTGCACTGAGGACTGCGGTTTCTGCATCTGGTCTTCAACTGGTCCATGAGGCGCCCAAAATGTTTCTATGAAAGCAAATGATAAACTTTTAAGACATCCATTGAATTAGGACGGGAACGATTTTAAAAACAACTGTACAAGTAAAAGATGATTGAATAATTTAAACACCGTTTGTGTTTGATAATCTTTCTGCTGTGATTTGCTCGCGTGTGTAAGACAGAGATGATATCTGCTTCACTTTTAGATTGTTTAGTGATAATGAGGTTGATGTCTGCCGATGAAACGTTCCCACACATTCAGAAAATGAGCCGTAACTCTGAGGACCCCCCCTCTGTGTCTGCCATTGACTATCATCTCCAATTTTACAGTAAATTACACCCTAAACAAGCTGAGGAGAGACGAGCCCAACAGCCGGGGACGCGGCGCTCACATGTAAACATGATTATATGGAGAAAGTGGCTCCACATTTTCAAGTGCACAGTGACAGTCAATTAGGGCCGGCGTTAGTGCCCATTATTCTTCAGATGCAGCACAGTGAGGAGCGACAGGAGGAGATGCAGGGAGGAGGATTATGATGAGGAGCAATTAAAAGGAAAACCCCAGCCGGAGCGCCACAGGCTGGGCTGTAATTACAGCGTGTGACTCCGTATTAGTGCTGTTTGCTTGGGCTAACGGTTGACTGTTGTATTCAATTACACCATCAGATTATACTGGCTCTCTGTGGAGGAATGAGGAGGAGGAGAATAGAAAGTGATTTCATTTCCCTAGTGAGATGAGTTGGGGGGTACGGGGAGGTTTTGAGGTGGAAAAGTCGCTGCAATTACTGACAGGTAGGGTTTCTTTGCTCAGGTGAGTCAACGCTGAGCAGGTCACAAGGCTAGCAGCACAACAATTATGGGAACTCAATTAGATTTTCTCTTTTTTCTTTCAGTCTTCATAAACAAAAAGTGCATTATGCATCGATCCCCGAGAGTTGCCCGGGTAGCAACGTGTCTTGGCGACGTGTCTTTAATGAACTGTGTGATGGCCGCAGCTTGAAAAGACTCCTCTTCAGATTACCATAATTAGCTTAACTGGAGGGGAGCGAAGTTTTACAGCTATTTTCACCAAGCGTTTCATTTAGCGGCTCCCCAATGAGCTCTGAAGAGGAACCCAGAGGGGAACCGGGGGAAAACCTTTTAGGATGCTGGGAGATTGCTGTGGTTGTTGCTTACTGAGGCGGCGAAATTCAAATGTATTTTTTCATCCAACATATTTAGAATTTGTTCACACAGCACGTCTTGATAACCTAAACTCAGAGATTTTGCTAAAATCAGTTTTTTTTCTTTTTTCGGTTGTACATAATAATTAAATGCCAACAAACTTCTATTTTTAAACCGTTTACGACCTCGCAACGTCTCATAAGAGCTGAAGAAGAAGAATGTAGACATCACACATCAGCCGACTGTATTGTGACAAGATCAGAATCAGAATCAGAATCAGAAACAGAATCAGGCTTTATTGGCCAAGTATGCTCACACATACGAGAATTTGTTTTTGGTTACACAGATGCTTGGAGTGTAACAAAAAATACAGTAAAGAAACATTTGTAACATTTAGCATGTGTAATTTATATTGTTAATAAAAAGTGCAGTTTTGTGCAGTATACAAACTATAGAAGTTATAAAAATATATAAATAAATTGTTCAATTGTTCATGAGAATAATGGAAGTTGGAAAAAAGCTTCTCTGTAGCTGGTCGTACGGGTCTTCATGTGGCTGAAGCGTCGGCCTGATGGAAGGCACAGAAACAGGTGACGGCCAGGGTGAGACGGGTCGGTGATGATTTTCTCTGCACACTTCCTGGTTCTGGAGGCATGCAGGTCCAGCAGTGCGGGCAGCTTTACATCGATGGTCCTCTCTGCAGACTTGATAATGCGCTGCAGTCTCTTGGTGTCGTGTTTTGTGAGAGCACTACCCCACACTGAGATTGAGCACATGTGGCAGGACAAACAGTAAATTTTGTTTATTTTGTTTCCTTCACAGCCAACAATTTTAAACAGGTGGTCATTAAACTTTGGAGTCTTGCTTGTGTGAAATATCTCCTCCCAACAGAGGACTTGGGGCAAAGTGTTGTGAGAATAAACCTCTGAACAGCCAGGGGTTATGAGCTGCCGTCATGAAACATATGGTTGTTTCTGTCTGTAAAAAGCCTCAGGCTAGATATTACTTTAACTGTAACACTACATACCTGTCACTTTACTCACCGTGTCTCCCCTCCTCTCTCCGGCATGTCCTCTTGTCTTTTCTTCCATCTGGAGAGGGTGTTTTTAATCATGTTGAGCGCTGCTGCTCCACACTTGTGTGTGTAATTCCTATAATTCCCATGTTAAATAGAACATAATCACAGTAGCACTAAAAGGCAATTCTGTCCGACCTCAGAAAATGAAAGAACGAAAGGGGGGGTGGGGGGGTGACCCTGCACCGGTTATTGCTTTCTGTTGAGCGTGCGTCAACAACTCTTGAATTTAATGCGTTCCCGCAGCGTGGCACGGCTCACCGGCTCTCAGGGGAAATAAGAGCATGCAGACATTAGAGGATTGTAGACAAATGGATGAAGAAAAGGGTTTAGGACTGATATGGCAAAACAACTCTACCAAAAAATAAAAGAGTTTGTTCCTATTAAAAAAGTCCATTTGAATTAAGTTACATCTCAACAAAATATCTTTCAGAATATAGCTTAATGTCGTTGATAAAAAAATCAGGTAAAGCAAATCGTTGTTCCAAACAGCAACAAACAGCAACACACACACACACACACACACACACACACACAC
>JAVLVB010000567.1:107780-119341 GCA_032876305.1 Orestias chungarensis | reverse complement strand
TCTAGGGGTCTTCAACGTTGTCCAGGCCAAGGAACCCCAAACCAAACTGATGGAGAGATAGAGCCCCCTAATTATATATATATATAAATATATATATATATATATATATATATATATATATATATATATATATATATATATATATATATATATATATATATATATATATATATATATATATATATATATATATATATATATATATATATATATATATATATATATATATATATATATATATATATATATATATATATACATATAAAGTAATTTTGCCCTGGGATTACTAAAGTATTTCTGATTCTGATTCTGGCTCCTCGTTGATGGGACAGGTGTTGTGAATGAAACGGTGCCCAGCTTGAAAGAGCTCCTGTGTGTCGCTGAATGTGTGCACTGATGACTGAAAGACATCTTCTGCCCCATTTATCTGTTTACTACAGTGTGTTGAATTCTTGTTAATGTGCTTTTAATTAGTGGAAAAAATTTCAGGGGGGGAATATTAAAAAAAAAAGTCAATCAACCAAAACTTTCGCAAAAAAACCCAAAAACTTTTGCGACCCCCATGCATTACCTCTGCGGACCCCCAAGGAGTCGCGGACCCCCTGTTGAAGATATCCGCTTTAAATGCTGATCCGAATTTTTTCTCATTGGACTGTCATTGAAGTTATCACCCAACTTGCATAACACGGGTCTGCAAGTGAGAAACAAAATCAAGAATCAAGAATTATTTATTTCTATAGCGCCAATTTACAACAAATGTCCTCTCAAGAAACTTTACAGGAAAATCAATTAAAATCATAAATACATGATTAGAAATCACTATGAAAAAGTTTACAATCTAAGGAATTCCAGCAGATTCATCAAGTCTTTAGCATTCACTCCTCGCTTGCTGCATGTACGAGCTCGAATACAGTGAATTTAATATAAGTAAAGAGTGAAGTATTTTAAACGTTTCACTTACTCATGGTATTCCTAGAAGTATAAACGGTTTACAGAAGTCAAAGGTTGCAGAGGCGGTCAGTGTTTCTGCCTGAGGCTCCAGGCAGGTGCTGTGTGACAGGAGAAAATCTTATATGAACATCAAGAGCCGCACGGCAGCTGTGTAATTCTGGGTTTTAGAAAGCACAGGGCGACAGTGATGAGAAACAACTCGAAAAGGATGCGGGAAGGCATCTTGATCTCACCCATTCTGAAAGGGTGAGATCAGGATGAGATACCATCTGCTGCAATCAGCCCAGAGGAAGCAAAACAAAAACACATTTTACCGGATTTAGCATCTATGTCTCTCTATGCTGCGTCATACCCTGACAAGGAGGATCTGCCATTGGCTGGATCTGCTGCCAAATATATTATTAATGATAGGATGGTAAATTTACCGCCATTGGTCACTCTAGCCCATTACTATGAAGGTTTCAGTAACTGTGCAGCGTTTATGCCCTCCACTACACTGTGTTGGTGCGTCAGCTACAATCCTGACAAAATATCCCTGTTTTTTGAAATGTGTCGGCGTAAACGAGGGGAGTCTCCAAATCTTTAAAATAGTTTTATTTATGTCTTTATTCCAACAGAGACAATCAACTGTTCCTTTCAGCGTATAAACCAGCCTGTTTGTCAGTTTGCACGTTCGTGTTTGTCTTCCTCTGATTCGCTTCCAATGCTAAAGTTTTTTAATAATTGGCTGAAAGGAGCGATACTTAATATCTCCTGAATATCCACTCTTGCACACGCAGCATTACAATAACAGGCGGCATTAGAATATTGGGTTTACAGCCCTGTCGTTTGTCAAGGGGCTCTTTAGGGGCTGTAAAGCTGTCTGAGTGTGGGGATTTGTCATCGCCGCTGAGGCCCGCTTCTTCTATTAGTCATAAAATATACAGGGGGGGGGAAATAAAGGCTGTGATGAAGACGCAGCAGCGAGACGTTGTGAAATAAAATGAGTGAGTACGTTGGGAAAGTCACACTATGCTACGCTGAAGCTGCTTCACTGAAGTTTTGTTGCTTCTTAATGTGAAGTGACAAATGAAGAGAGAGAGCCCCCCCCCTCAACTTCTGTCCTTTCACACACTGCTGCAGAGACGGACAGCGTTTCTATGAAGAAATATGGACCCCATTGAAGACGATAACAACTCCCATCTGACATTTACTAACCTTTGGAACAGAGAGATGGGGATGGAGGAGAGAAAAGACGAGAAGGATGGACGGATGAGAGGGTCTGGGGGATGAAAGTCCTGTTTTTATTTTTTCATCTCTCCAAGAATGATTCTGTGTTGGTATCTTTGTTTCTATTCTTAGGTCATTGTGTTTTCTTATATTCTTTTATTTTGGACTTCAATATTTAACACAGCTGACTGATTATTATGCTAAACTCGCCTTCAAATTTACCTCAATTGATTCAACTGGAAATAAACTGAATTTAAATAAATTCATTACCAGGCACAACTGAGAGGAAATTAAACATGTCCAGGTAGCATGAAGAGCTGCTTTATTACACCAGACAGGTCAACGATCATCGTCGGTAGATCAGCCTCCGCAGGGAGTGTTACAGACTGTGTGGCCACGCCCACAGTGGCAAAAACCTGCAGATTAAAGAAAGCGACACTGTGCAGTACTCAAATACAAATATATTTTATTATGGCACTATAATTTGTAAAATGGTTAGAATGGCCAGATGTTGGAGTATAGGGGATATGATCCTTGGAAGAGATGGTTGAACTTCTTACGTTTTCTCTCTGCATCCATGAACACTTAGCCAGCATTGCTAATCCACTGCATTTTCTTTTGCTACTCCTTTATGAATGTTGGTCTGTTCAAATGGTTAAAGGGCAGGAGTTGGGAAAATGATCTTTGACAGAGATGTTCTGTACTTCCTTCTTCTCCCTTTGTCCTCATATCCTGCTTGGCCATTAATGAGGTCTAATTTTCAACTTCTCTGGCATTAATTGAGCTTTTCATGAGCAACTAAAATGATCATGAACTAAAGTCTAAGAAAAGAGCAAATCAGAAGCAACGTAACACATTTAAGCCAACATCCTGCTACCATGAGAGGCACTCATCTAGATATACACAAAACATTTGAACACAAAAAACTAAATTAAAAAATGTGTTATATGTAAATATGTAAATCCTTACAAAAAAAACCCCACAAACACTGAAAAATAAAGAAAGAATTAAAAAACTTTCAGGTGGCTAAAGAGCAATTTGACTTCATTGTGTTTTCATGTTGTAGCAGGAACTGATATAATCAGATATAATCCTGTCCACATTTACAGAAAGCAGCCTTGCCCATACAAGTCAATTCAGTTTATTGATATAGCTCCAATTCATAACACATTTAGTCTCAACAACAAAAAGAGAAAATCCTCACAATCGATCCTAGTCATCAAAAAGCCACGTTCACTTTATTTCTCACATTAGTTTAAAAGGTCTTTAATCTAACGAAACACAGTAGATTCCATTGAATGCAGCATTCACTCCTCCACAACTAACTGGACGTTTGAGAAGACAAAATATAAAAAGAAGCAGACGTACTTTTTCATACTGCAGTAAAACGTTAATACCAGGAGAAGAAAAATGTGTTAGGTACTAGAGCTTTATTTACAATTAATATGAATTTGAATGTTAGAGGAGCGCGTATACCTTTTTGACAAAGATCTTACTCCATAGAGAACAAAATACTCTTTTACGAACCTCTGGAACAATCAGATCTCTGATGTATGAAGGACTTTTATTATTGAAGGCTGAGAGATCAAAATAAGGAGTATGTTCAAATCTATAGGCAGAAACATGATTTTTTGTTTCATTTTCTTATGAACTCTTGCTGAATCATTTTTGGTCGATAGAAGGCTTTAAATAGTGTTTTTGGACTTCCTGCTAGTAAAGAGTTACAGTAGTCCACCGCCTAAAGTAAGAAACAAATTCACCAGTTTGTCTAATTTTGGCCTGTTTACCTGTTTGATTTGGGATTTAAATGACATATCCTGGTCAAAACTAACAGAGGTTGCTAACTTTATTACTAGATGCCAATGTAATACCATCCAGGTGAATAAATTCACTAAGTTGTTTCGCTTTTAGAGGTTCTGGACCAAAGATAATTTCTGTCAATATTCATTTTGCTGATTGTAAAAATACTCTTGTTTCTATGCTCTTGTTCTGCCCGAACATAAACCTGTTCATTTAAAACAAAGTAAGAGGGGAAGATGGTTGCTCTGCAGCTCTGCAGCTCTCAGTTCAGTGTTTGGTCCCATTTTCTCTAAAACAGACGTAGACAGAACCAAACACTTCAGCTACATCTCTAGTAACATAAGATGGGTCAACTTTTGCTCATTATTGTCTCAATCAATTTAGAAAGTATCTTCAGTCATGGTTAAATCTCTGAATCCTGTAATGCTGTGTAAAAGTGTTTTACGCATCTTTTCTTAGAGTGTCCACAGTCTGGCGATTGGTAACCTCTGGTCTGATTTAAGGTGGCCCTCAAGAATGGCACAAATTAGGTCCCTTTAACAGAAACATAAAGACCCTTTAACTCACACAAGGAAACAGTTTCTACAGTTAAAGTGGGTGAATACTCATTTCTGCTCATTTTAGCCACCTCCCCTCTCTCAGTGACTTTTAGCAGCAGCTATCTGGTGGTAGCTGCAAAAAAGGAATGTGCAAACACACCTGGGATGCGGTGGACACGCCTGGATGCCTCTCTTTAGTGTTACTGCTTTAATAATCCTTTTTAATGAGCATCAGTAGTTGCTATTCCCTCTAGCATGAGTCTTTGTTTCTGCATCTGTCCAAACACGCACAACCTGAACACTGGGAGCAAAGCACTGAGATGCTTCATCATATTCTCTCAGTTCATAGCCCGTTCTGTTTGTTGCTTGTGGATGTGTAAATTTTAACCTTTGCTCTCGTACCCTTTGTAAATATTTGTAGAGCTATTTCTGGAGTTTCTTAAATGTATAAATAGTTTCAGAAGTGTTCTCAGATCAGATTCTAGATGTTATATTTTCCCAGAGGTAAAGTAAATGTAGTTGTGACTGTGGACGGATCTCCTGTAGAGGTCCTTATCACAGTGAATCTAAAAAAGTCTCTGACCGAAGAGCGTCCATTGTTGTAAACCTATGAAAAGGGTGGTCAGGTTGGTCTGACATTTCTTCAGTTTCTGGTGAATCATTTTTTGCACTATTATCTGAAGTGGTTCAACAATAATTCCCACAACAAGCTTGTTTATCAGAACCAGCATCCAGAACTTAACCAGCCTTCTTTATCAGGTTGTTGGACCTTTTGAATCCCCTGACTCTGATTTTGCTGCCCCAACAAATTATGGCACATATCATCCCCTACAGTCCAAATGAACCTCGACCTTCCAAATAATCCCAAATTCACACAAAGTCAGACTGTGTAGTACATCCGGGAGCAGCTGGTTAGCATCTGAAAATCTTCAAAAATACACAAACTACAGCAGCAAAACTGAATATGAGGCTACATAGATGCAGAGAAGCATCAATGAGTAAGACAGAATAAGAAGGTTCAAATGACCTCCAGCATCGATCTTAGCCTCTAACCCAACATCTTTCCAAGCATAAGGCCAGAAAAATATCCCCCTCTACTGGTCAGTGGTGGGTGTTCAGGGTGGTCCTTCCTCAAGTCTAAAACAATCTGGTTGGTGCAGTTTTTTACATAAAACTATGAACAAGATAGAACTATCCCCCATCATGGCGTTGATAACCTCAGTGGTCTTAATGTTAAGCCTGATATGTGTATATTGTTTTAGGCCAAACAAATGTAAACTGTCTGCACGAATAAGAAAGAGGAACATCTTTGCTTCCTTCCTGGAAAATCAAGACAATGCTGGGTAGATGAAAATATGAACTATTATATGACATCTGTTATCTATCAGTCTGTTGAGTTTGCTGCATGGTGCTAACCTGAGGGAAATCTGATATATTGTATAAATTATGCAGCATTACCTGATTTTTAATTGTTTGTCTACACCCAGGTAACGTGGCTGACCTTTTTAAGGTGGTAGTGATTTATGAGGCTGCACCAGATAATTACTGCTGAGATGAAGTGAATAATTTATCTGGTTTTTGGAGACCGAAGGCGAAGCGAAGGTGCAGATACGTTTATGTCATCTTTATTTGCGCAGATCTTAATCACTGCTAAGACTCTGAAGGAGCATCACAACACTCACATTATAAACTTAGACTCTTCACTGAGGCCAGAAGGGAAATCTCATTTGTAGACCTCAAACTAATGAATGCATTTCTATCGAATATCCGTTGTTCTTCACTTTGTCAGGCGCTCAAAATTAAATCGAGACAAGACACAGCATGAACATTAGACAGGGTTTGCCTAATTAAATCAGGTTATGCTGATATTTACCCCTTGTTGTTGAAACATAATGAAATCTTACGTTACCTTTAAAAAAAAAACAAATATAAGATCAAGTCCATATTTTTACACAGAATTAATTGAATTTTGACTGATATTCTGATCCGGGTTTCTCTGTGTATGGCGATTCATGTTTCTATTCAAATTTCTTCCTGCAGGTTGTTTGTTGAAAGGAGACACCCTGAAGAGTCTCTGTGGGACTGCAGATGTAAGACAGAATCTGGCCTGGATCTGAAGAACGATAGAAAACAGAGAAGGGTGGACGGAAATGGTCTGAATTTACATTAAATATAAAAAGAACAAAAAACTAAATACAGTCAACTGGGACTGATTGGAAATAATGGCAGAGTTGCCAGATTTGATTAAATGTTTGGACGAGTACAACATTTAGAATAATAACATATGCAACACCTCTCATTTTGGAACATTACGATTTTCCAGGAGATTAGGTTACGCGCTTTAATTAAGAAACGGTGAAGAAAACCTTAAACGTTGGTTTAAAATAGAAAAGAAACAGAATTAGTAGAAAGTTAATATTTCAGGTACAGAATCAGCTGTTTGTACCTGAAAAAGTTGTCTGTAAAAATGAAATTATGTGATTCTGACCATCCAGATCAGTTGAAAATCCTGATGCGGGGGTCCCTCTCTAACAATGAAAATATCAGTTTAAAGCAACACTAACAAAGTTTGTGATTTGGTCAATTTTGGCGGCCCCTGTGGACAAAAGTCGTAGTGTTTTTCCTGAAGGAAGACTCAATTTCCCATGAGCACCAGTGCATAGCGTGGTAAAATCCTGATCTTGCTTACTTAACTTGCTGGTTGTGTTTAGCTGCCGGTAGCTCATTACAAGCTTGGCGGGTTTAGACGGGTCCGTCTGATTCAGTGTTTTAAAATTTCCACATACCTGCCAACATCGGGCTGTGAAAAAGAGCGAGATCGCTCCTCCAGCAACATCTCTGACCCCATTTAATCTGCACTTTGGATTGGGTTGCCAGATTAGGCACAATTACACGTGAAATGCCACTTTTTTTTTACTCATTACTTTGAATTAGGGAGAAAGTGATCAATTACAAATCGGGAGCAGGGCGGGAAAAATGGCTAAAAAACGGGAGACTACCGCAAAGTTCAGGACTGTTGACAGGTCTGAAACCCTGATCAGGTGGATTGAAGTTCATTTCTGTCTCCAGTGTCTGTGTGAAGGATGAATAGTGATGAGGTGATGAATCTAATTGTGGTGAAACAATGTCAGATGATGATGTTGGAGATGAGAAACGGGGGAAGTGACGTATGCAGTAAAGCAGTCAGCACATTTGTAGTTGTTTAGGGTGGAAGGCAGGGTTCCTGCCACCCTCCTCAAAGTTACTTAATGCCGGTTAAAGTGATACGGACCCCATCGGTTAATGACAGAGGCGTCATTCAACGAGCTGTAAGTCGACGTATGATCACAAAAGTTATGATGATATTTTATTAAAGTTGAAAAAGTTACTTAGTGTTGCTTTCAAATTGCCAAAACTAAGCTAATCGCTGCTACTAAAACTTTCCTCTTTTATAATAAACATATATTATTAAAAACTTTAACTGCTATATAAAGTACATAACACAGACTTTACTGCTGAACAGGGTTTGAATCTGATGGCTGCTGTGTATGTGCGCTTCTAGAGTTAACATTTTGACATCATCAGTGATTAAAGCTTTTAGTTGATCATTTTAATATTATGGGTTCTAAAAAGTAAGGATGGGTTCATTTTTTTAATCTTAACTTTGGAGATCCAAACGTCTTTACTCAGCCAAGTTTAAACTCTGAAGTGACCAGGACTGATCGTGTCTTTGAGTCCAGTTTCCTCTCTATGACGGTGACGGTTCCAGTTTACATCCATTCGGTTCTTATCTCGGTTTCTTTCTCCTCATTTTTCTGCCCTCTCCCTCTTTGTTCATTTTTCCCAGACAGCAGGCCGGCTGACAACGAGCCACAGTTTGAGCGTTTGACCTTGAAGAAAAATGAAACATCTTCATCTTTTCCTCCTCTGGGTCTTTTCTCACATCTCTGTCGTTTTCTCTCCTTTCCTTTTCTCTCAGTTGAACCTTCTGTTCCCATCTTTCTGATTCCTGCTCTCTTAATTTACTCCTGTCTCACACCTCTCTCACCCTCCTCTCCTCTTTCTGCTCTCGCTTGTTTCTCCTCTCCTTCCTCGCTAAGTGATGGAGTCGTGTTTTTACATGAACTGACAGAGTAAAGAGCTGTATAAAGGTTTCGGTGGCTTCCTCTATGACTTATCACACACACAGCCTCACACTCTGTCTCATATTTTATCCTTTGAGGCTTCGCAGCTCGCCGGACAACCTGGTGAGACGAGGAGGAGTCATCTTGTAACAAGCTCCCAGTGGGTTTAGGACCAGTACTGCCAGTTTAAACTGGGATCTTCCTGACTGAGTTTGGACTAAAAAGCTAAACATAAACGACTGTAATTGAGGAAAATAGTCTAAAATCTGATTTTCCAGGTCTGGATAGTTATTTGGTGACTGTAAACTTTACCCAGCGTCTACTTTAATGTTTTATTTCTAACACACTTGTTTCCTTTTGTCTCTCTTTGTCTGTTATTCTGTCCATTCTTTCATTCCTTCTATTTTTGTAAGGCTCCCTATTTTCTACCATGTTTCCTTCTTACCTTCCTCCTTTGTGTTGTAACTTTATCTTGTTCTTGATCCTTTTTAATATTCTTCCTCTATTTCTTTCTTGTTTCCTTCTTTCATTCTCTATGTCTTTATTTCCCCTTTATCCTCCTTATTTTGTTCATTTATTCCTTCTCCATGTTCTTTTCCATTATTTTCCCACATACGTATTTACGATTTCCACGCCGTCCTCCAGATTCAGGCACCATGAATTCACAAAGACCTTCAGTGTTTCACAATTGAAGCGAACAAGCGGGACTCTTGCCCATAAACAAAGCAAAGAGGTGTTGGGTTAAATGGTGACGCTTAAACTGCGCCAAGGTGTGAGGGTGTCTCTGTGATGGACTGGTAAGAGTCTAAAGCTCTAAAGCATTAGCATCACCTAGTGTCCTCTGATCATTTGTAATAACTGCAGATTATGTCGTGATTCGTAAAGTAAACGTTCCACTGCAAATTAGCAACCATATTTCGGCAAACACAGACGTCCAGTGATAATAACTAATAACTAGAGTGTGCATCTCAGTGATTGGGGCGATGTTTGCACTTTTTTCTAGTTTTTCCAGGCTAAATGACGGAAGCTGTGGTTGAAACTACGAACGGCAATTTTGAAAACATTTCAAGTCTTAAATTACGTGTCAAATATCTGCGGAACCGTCTGCAGAAAGAGATCCAGCAAAGAGGCTCAATTTGGCAGGACAACGATGAGGACGATACCTGTAAGAGCAACATTTTTGTTATCATTATCAAGCTAGTAATGAGTTTTATTAATTAGCTATTAGCCTTCCTGAAATGTGAGCAGCATCGACAGAGATCTGGTTTACAGTTGTACTTTAAAAGTTGAGATGTGTGACAGATGCATGGTGGGTGGAGGCAACAGTTTTTACATCATAACAGGTGTCGTGCACAAGCGCGCGAAAAGTTTGATGAACAGGGGAAAGTATCTGAGAGGGAAACGTGGATCAAAGTATCACCTGCTCTAATGTCATGTCAGTAAATTCAAGTAAAATGCAGACTTTGCTTATATGTGTGTGTTTGTGGTGGGGGGGGGGGTCCCTAGGTGATAGGCACTAACATCCTGCACGCATAAGTGGATACTGACAGTGACTGAATGGGTGGATAAAGAAAATTGAGGAAACATCAGGAATTTTAACATAAAGAGAAACACCTGCAGTGTTGGCCCATCAAGGCTGAACATGTCATGGATTTCCCTCTCTGACTATGTTTTTAACTTTGTCATTTTGCATCTTTAGAGTCTGCAGAGTTCAGAAAGTTTTTTGTTTTTTATCTGCAGCCTCCTGTCAGTCAGTCTCAGCTGGACCGATGCTTATTCGTCAGCTGTCACGAAGGATACACAGAAGAATGAAATAGATGCTCTGCAGCAGCTCTAAGGGAAAAAAAGCAACTCTCCCTCAATGTGCATTTAAAGCTAAAAGAGGTTTATATAACCCTGAAGTTGAGCTCACACAGTTTGGCTCCGAGCACCTTTTGGCTGCGTTCCCCTAATGGAAGAAACCCAAATGACACACAGAGCTTTTCTTTTCAATTCGGTCTGTCAAACGTGTTTAATCCTCGGCCGTTGAGTCAGTGAGGTGCAGATACTTTGTGCTCCCTGCTGGGAACCAGATGCGTGCTCCAAATTTAACAAAGTGGCTCTTCAACAAATTGAGTTTCAGAAGAAGACGCGGCTGAACGTGTTTCGTTTATTGCACTCTCAGTTTTGAAGTCAATCTTTTGTCCTATCAAATGTGAAAGGCACACTTGTCCTCTGCGCATCAGAGCAGAGGAGATTATTAAAGAAAATCGCTCAAACCAAACTAAAACAGCTGCTTGTTTTTCAGTCCGAAACTTTTCCAGCATCTTCTTTTTTTTATCCCTCTACTGTTTGTACATCGTCTGTCAATCCACAAATGCAAACTTTTAAAATCTGAAGTTAGTTCTTGATATAAAAAAAAAAAAAAAAAAGAAAAAAAAAAACAGCCAACAGTGAAAAGCTGAAATCTGTGAATAACTGAGAAGTAAAATCTGTCTGGAATCTTTGTAAATAAACCTTAATAAGCATCAATACATAGATTGGAAACATTCTAGGTTTTATAACATATTACTTTTTTGACCTGCTAGTCGCTTGTCCAGCACCTAGATCAGGTTCTCCAGCCCTGTCCTCAGAAATCACTTTCCTTCAGATCTTACATGCAACCCTGTTCCAGCACAGTTGCATCAAATTAATCAGCAGCCATCAAGTTTGGCTAAATCCTGGAAATTAGATTTTTATTTGATTCATGTGTGTAGAATCTCTAAAAGCACAATGGGAGGCAGATCTTTCAGTTATCAGGCTCCTCTCCTGTGGAACCAGCTTCCAGCTTTAGTCCGTGAGGCAGACACCCTGTGTAGTTTCAAATCCAGGCTTAAAACCTTCCTGTTTGATAAAGTTTATAGTTAGGAAGAGGTAGAGAAGACAGCCTAATCCGGTTGGGGGAGGAACTCAGTCTTGACAGACGGTTCTCCTTTGCTCT
>JAVLVB010000567.1:83197-99798 GCA_032876305.1 Orestias chungarensis | reverse complement strand
CAGACCAGGTGTGGTTACTATGGAGAGAAGAACACTAAGAGAAAACAAAAGGTTAACAAGGTTGAAATAACGGTAACTATGTAGATTGGACTAAGGAAGAAAGTAGCAGAGAGAGAAGTGGTCAGATTGTCCTCCAGCAGTCTAAACCTATAGCAGCATAACTATAGAAAAACTTAAATAACTTAACCCTATAGAGTGAGACATGAAGAAGGTAGAGCAAAGGAGAACCGTCTGTCAAGACTGAGTTCCTCCCCCGACCGGATTAGGCTGTCTTCTCTACCTCTTCCTAACTATAAACTTTATCAAACAGGAAGGTTTTAAGCCTAGATTTGAAACTAGACAGGGTGTCTGCCTCACGGACTAAAGCTGGAAGCTGGTTCCACAGGAGAGGAACCTGATAACTGAAAGATCTGCCTCCCATTGTGCTTTAAGAGATTCTAGGAACCACCAGTAAACCTGCAGTCTGAGAGCGAAGTGCTCTGTTAGGGACATAAGGAGTAATCAGATCTCTGATATACGATGGAGCTTTATTAGTGAGGGCTTTATATGTCAAAAGAAGAATCTTAAAATCTATTCTAAGTTTGACAGGGAGCCAATGAAGGGAAGCTAAAATAGGGGACATATGATCTCTCTTTTTAAGTTTCATCAGAACTCTTGCTGCAGCATTTTGAACCAACTGTAGACTTTTAATTGCATTTTGTGAACTTCCTGCTAATAAAGAGTTACAATAGTCCAGCCTTGAAGTAACAAATGCATGGACTAGTTTTTCAGCATCTATCCTAGAGAGAATATTTCAAATTTTTGCTATATAACTAAGGTGACAAATAATACCAAGGTTCTTTATTTAATTTCCCCACAGTGGGACTATCTTTTTACGATTATTGTATCTTATCTTATCATTGTTACTAGAGGCCAATTTGATGCTATCCAGTTTAAGGGGTTGACTTCTTTTGTGTCTTATCGGTAAGCGTTGTCTGTTATTATTATTAATGTATTGTTATGATCCGTGTTGTTTCTCTAGTTAAAATAACTCTACTTGAGTTATATTAACCAGTTTCTGACAAGCAACTTCTCTCTTTTCAGAGTTCAAGGGCAGAAAGTTTAAAGTCATCCACATTTTTATGTTATCTAGATATACCTGTAATCTACCAAACTGACTGGATTCATCAGGATTTATAGATAAGTACAGTTGTGTATCATCAGCATAACAGTCGTTTTTAGTTATGCTATTTCTACTTTTACTTACACATTTGCTTTTTTTGTTGTTCTCAGCTGAATTCTGTTGGAAAACAAAAGTAAGTAAGTTCCATGAAAACTGAATAAACCCAGACTTTGTGTTTGGTGGTAAATCGATTTTACACCTGCCAATGCGTCGCTGCCCAATATCAGGGCTGAGAAATGTTTTCGTTGCCATGACGAGATCAGACTTGGCTGGTTGAAAGGACACCTCGCCATTCGCTGCAAGCTGCAACAAAGCCTCGATGCTCTACAGACGAGGGGTCCGATAAAATGCATCAAAATTCAACACATCTGTAAACTATAGACCTCGCCTTTCTTCTGTTATAAAGTAATTATTATTTAAAAATAAACCACCCAGCGAGGTGCTGATGATCAAATGCACTTATTAACCGATCTAACCAGGTGTGAACATCTGTCAAAAGTTCACGTGATACACGTGCATATTTCATGAATATCTAATGTTAACACAGATGTGAGAAAGAAAAGGATGACACGTTCCACATATAAAACAAGATACCTGATTATAAGTGGAAAATGGAAAACACATACAAATTTTATGGATACATCTGTTCAGAATAGTGAGCATTTAAATAAACTCATTTCTACACTCTGGCCTTTAAATCTTGTATGAAGTGATTCCATAATTGAACTTTCTTTGTGTTTTCAGATATATTTGATCATATCTAAATGCTTTATTGATAATCCTCTAGAATAGCTTCATAAATAAATTCAACATTGACAGAGTTTCGGCAATTACTTTGAAATTCTGTTCTGGGAAAAATGTTACATTTTTGCTCCTAGAGCTTTAAGAAGCCCCAAAGATCCTACTTATCCCACTGTATCACCACCTTTATTTTAATAATAAAGTGTTCAGAACCAGAGAAACGTCTTAATATGACGTTTTACTTATTCAGTGTTCAGATTTACTGCCAGGCTACACACCCCTGAGTGTGAGCTCAAACGTTCTTCAGTGATGGACTGAAATCTTTTCATAAGTTGCTCTGTCTGCTGTGTGTGGCGATGAGAAAAGATCCTTGGATTGAGAGAAAACAACCTTCCCCAGCTTGAGCTCAGAGGTTTTATGGGAATAAAGCCTTGCAAAGTGAAAACATGTGAAAATTTACAAGGCTAAATTCCACCTACAGATACATCTAAAGCTCGGTTACCTGAAAAAGGTCTTTAAAATGTTCAGTTCTTATAAAAAAACAGATAAAATCAATGAAGTTAAGCATGATCGACTTTCTGAATGTGCAATATGATAAAGATTCAGAAAAGATGAAGAATATAGAGAAAGAAGACAGAGAGACAAAGACATTACCTCCCATCTTCCTCAGTAGATGACAAGGGTAAAATAATTATTATCACACAAACAATAATCCGTCTTTCCTGCATCGTCTCCCCGTAGTCGCATCCATAGCTCCAGGCAGATAATATACTGGACTGCCCGAGATGCATTTGAATATTTCTTTGGCAGGAAATCACATTACTGGCTATTAAAAAGTAATTATTTGTACATAAATTCCCTGCAAGTTTGAGCTCAGACTTGGCAGACGCCTGTGTGTTTTTGGTTATGTGCTTGTTTCAGTTCAATGCTAAGGCAGTTAGAGTGTGAGGCATTGTGCTGTTGTGTTTATTAAAAACGCAGACAGCCTCTCCATCATCAGCGGCACACACACACACACGCACACACACACAAACACTGTGTCAACCAAACTATATATCATAGGGCGCATGATAATGTAATTACCAATACTTAGCATAGATACAGGAGGAAAATTTTATATAAAAACAATAGTCACGGCGAAGAAAAAGTCGGATACAAAGTTTAAAATGAGACAAAATACGAAGCAAATGCTACAGAAAAATTACAGACAGAAACTATTTAGAGGAAGGAATTAAAAAAAGTTCTTAATTAATGAAATATATTTAGAAAATAACATTTTTATGCCATTCATGTAGCATCTGCATCAAATAAACACAAACAATCTTCACAGTTGAATTTCTGTGCATCAACAAATATGAAGGATTGCATCAACAATCATAATCATTTATCATTACAGTAACCATGTCAGTTCATCGTACACATCCATGCGTGACAGGCTGTCTGATCTACGCAAAGATTCTGATATAAATGTCTCGTTTAGAGGAATCTTTCAAAGAAACAGTAAACGTTGGAAACAAGTTTGAATTAAACTGAGGAATCTAGTTCAAGTGTTTCTGCAGAATTCTGTCCTGAAGCTCATCTTAATAGATTGTTTTGTCACTCTTTAAGGACCTGTAATAAAGTTTACCATGTCTAACAATCTGAAGTAATGAAATATGTTAAATATCACTTTGTTTTAGCGCATGTCCAGACTGTAGATCAGAGTTACGGGTCCATGTTAACGTTTGCTCCTGTTTCTCCTTGTCTGTTGATCAGGTTGCAGATTAATACAGTTCATTCTTGTCGTCACAAACCTTTCTGACCCACAGAAGTCAAGTCATCCCTGTTCAGTCTCAGAGGAGCTGTTTTTCTCATTAAAATCTGTTTGTTGCTCTCTGGTGGGAGGTTATTGCAGACAGATTGTGCACAGCCTGCTTTTTCTTTACTGTCTTTGTTATTAGGTGTTCCTCCATCTGGACCTCCCACATTAAAAGCCTTTATTAATGTTTAATGGAGGGATTACTCTGGCAATCTTTATTCGGCTTTGTTTTGGCTCAAAATGAAACTGGACAGCAATTTGTTTGCTTGAGTTTGTGGTGAACATCGATGTCCTGAATTGTCCTTTAAACTTGTTCGATTTTTAAAAAAAGATTTCAGGTTCAAAAGTGGTGAGAAATGAGAGTCCAGAAACAAATCAGAGGAGAACGTTTTGACCATTTTGGCACATTTGCTTATTGATTTCCTTTCCCCCCATTTATTATAGCAACACTAACTAACTTAATAACATATCTTCATAACTTCTGTGATCATATTTCCGCTCACAGCTCATTGAACGACGCCTCTGTCATGGCGAGGGTTGCCAACTCCCTGAAAACAAAAGGGTCACCTCATATGTGGGCTGGCTGACCTGACTGCCTTAACTCCTCCTGGCAGGGGGATTTGTTTAAGCCCCTTTGTGTGTGAAAGCTTGACCCACTGATTGAAGCAAATGTGAAAGTGTATTTCAAAATAGAGGAAATGTTTTTGAATTTCACACAGCGATCATAAAGGCAGAAGGAAGAGACTAGTAAAGGAAGACATCATGCATAGAGTACAGGAGTGCTAGAGTAACCCAGTAAAATTTCACTAAAATCTGGAATGTTCTCTCTAATTTAATCAAAGAATAAATTCATTTAAACAGTTGGTGGTCGTACAGAATGATGTCGGGCTCTCAGGGGCTAAAACCTAGCAGGAAAATCATGGTTAGATGTTAATATTTCTTACCCGGAAATGAAATAAAAATAATTTAAACACTTTTTGTTGTTGTTTACATACAAACATGTCAAATGTCAAAATTTCCATTGTCTTTACATTTAAAAGAGAGTTCATGCCACAGCTATTTTTAAACACAGTTAAAAATAAAAACTTCAGTTTCTATAATACTTTTTAGAAATATTATCCAAGTTAATGTTTCTGCTCATTATGGCTGATTATTAAATCCTAGTCATGGCCCGAGGGATCCATATCGTTTTAACCATAAAATAATCACAAGGCAGCCAAGCAGGCACCAGGACGTTGCTGTAACCCTTTAAACAACTCTCACTTCACACATACCTGAGTCTCCATTTATTTACCTCCATGCTAGCAGAATTTCCCCCAACATCTATGAAACACACAAAAAACAAGAGGAACAAACATTCCTCCATAAAAAGTCCCACTGGCATTTTTAAAATCAATATTCAAATATTATTGACTTAAAATAAGTTCACACGGCTTGCTGAAAAGTTACTTGTAAGTTAGTTTCCTTATTTTAAACTTACTAACATTTTTTCACTAGAAAGCCGACAAACAACTTCCTAAGATTTCATGTTTTTGCAGTAATTTAGGTTTAATCTGTGTGGAGAAAAACCTGTAAAGAGATGCAGAAGACATCATGGCAAAGTCATTTGGAGACTGCATGCACACTATTACCAGCATGAATGAAATGACAGTAAATAATGAAAGTGGGACAGTGAACAGTAAATGAGTGAAAACTGAAGAAGATGTAGACAGACAGAGAGAGGAGGCTGGCAGGGTTTATCATCAGGGGTCCTTTTGGATATCATTCAGTTTGAAGCCATAAGGCTGAGTTGGCACGCTGCTGGATGCGCTGTCACAGCGCTCTGATTATGAGCTGCAAGAGAGAGAGATGAACTCACATGGTAATTCATCTTTGTTGAGATAATTACGTGTTTCTTTTATTTATCTAGAAGTAAAACATTGTGTTGCTGCTGTTCATGAGGAAATGGCTCTTTGTGGGTTTTCTAAACCTAAACCAAATTCAAATTATGTTGAAAAATGTGTTGTTAAAAACCAATTGCTGGTTTTTACTCTTTCTTAAAACAGACACAGATTTATTTATACTACAACATATGGTGACACTCACTGCAGTCAGGCAATGTCCATTCCTCTCATTATTATTATTATCATTATTATTTTCTTTAAATCCATTAGTGCAAATTTTGAGTAAACGTTTAAAATGTCATGAACAAGTAAAGTGGATTTACACATGTTCACATGTCTAAATCATGTCCCAATTTCACCTTGAAGTACTGGAATATTATCGCTACATCAGGAAGTTTTTCACAAAATGCGTTTCCATCATCTCTATTGTATTTCAATTCTTTTTGAAAAATCCGAAAATAAACTCAGTTTTTTTCTATTTCGCTTTTTCCATAAACTTTTTCTAATGCCATATTTTAAAATGCACATAAAACATTTTGATGGAAACTTGGCTTTAGTGACACTTTTAGCACCAATAGACCCTGTATGTAATTGCAGATGTTCGTCAAGGTTCCCCTCTCTTCACATTTCTTTCTTTTTTTTACACACACAGTTTAATCTTTCAATAAAACCAGATAAAACCGTTCAGAGGCAGCTTTTTTATTTTAAAGGCATTATGACTCCTATGGCATGTAATTTATAGTAAAATGTGGGTAGAAATTATTATTTTATTGTTTCGTATTGTTTTCGTCCTGAAAGTACATGAAAATTAAATTCAAACTCATAATTAGACTTATTAGCTAACGCTTATCTGGGTAGTTTAAGTCACAAATCATTTTCTAAAGTCAAGTCCAAAGTCATAAAATTAATAACGCGAGTCAGAATCGAGTCCATAACATGCGACTTGTTGAGTCTCTTCTTCTAGTTTTTAATTATACATTTATGTATTGTGAAATGATTAGTATAAAAAATACTTTAAACACAAAACTATCAGACAAATAAAATAACTTCTAATTTAAACAGTCCTGCTTTACTACATAGATGCAGAGAAGGAATGATAACAGAGCTGGTGGGGATCCAGCACCTGATGCTCCGACAGTCTGACTGGGTCATTTGAGCTGATTGGACTCAGGGGAGGTTGGGTTATGAAGGCACAAGAGGGGACAGACAGGCAGATGGATGGATGGACGGACAAACGGATGTGGACAGATGTACTGAGACCTCTGCAGATCCTCTGGGGAAAATTGGAGGGACGCAGAGGCTGGCTTTGTCCCGGAAACAGTCCAGCCGAGTCTGTAGTTCAGCAGGTGGGAGATGGATTGGCTCTCTGTCCCTAGCTCTGTTAAAGGAGACATTACTTACTGCACAATCCTTGTAAGCTTCTAATTTCTGTCGTTTACCACAATGGAGACGGTACAAACACTTCCTTTGGAGCTCATGTATTTTATATGTAATTGTTCATAGTTAAAATAGCCAAATTTGAGGTTTGTCTGCACAGTTGAGGGACGTCGATGGACGATAAGGATGAACGACTGTCTTTGGACGTCCACCATTCAGGTTCCACATGAACAACAACCGCCGATGAGACTTTCAGCTTTTCTGGCCTGGAAACACTTTTGAAATTCAACAGGAGACTTGGACACATGTTGCTTGAGAAAATAATCTTTCAGGCTCTTTTTTTTAGAAACCAAGTCTGTCATTCTCAAAAATGATGGAAGAAAAATCTCTATATAGTTCAGCAGGACCATAAAGAACATATTAATCCCAGGGTTATTATGCAGGAGGACACTCCATTGGTGTTGGTAACAGGTTATCAACCCCATAAGTGTTTTCAGTACTGAGGGTTTCTGTACAAATGCAGCAGCACGCTATTTGAGCCACCCCACCCCCTAAATAATTTAGCACAGCTGAATGCTTAGAGTAAATGTTAACATTAAATAGACCTATTTTAGAAGATAGACTGTCTAAACTGGCATTAACTACCCTAAAAGTTGTGACAATTTTGGGTGAACTTGTTTCATTCTGTAATACTTAGCCTAAATCACTTCTACTGATGCCTTCAATTGGTTTAATGGTGGTCACTGCTTATAAATGTAAGAAGTGGAATAAATGGCACCCTTGGTACATGTCTGCTTCAACTCACACTAGTAGGGAACATGTTAAAAATGTATCAACTGCTCTACTTGAGATTGTTGAAATCTACATGTTAATGAGGGTGGTTAATTTACACCCTGAAAGATCGATTCTTCCGGTATCGTCAACTTTGTTCATTCCCAAACATGGACGGTTCCTTGGTCTATTAGACCAGGGAAATACAGAGGAAACTCTAACCTGTAACTCTCACCCCACTGCTTACTTTGAATTACCAGCAAACTGCTCACCTGCACAATTAGAAGATGTGCATTGTGATGAACCGAGTTAAAAATCAGGAGGAGTCACAGGATATATTAGAAAAAATAGGGTTTTTATTTTAACCTAAAGATTATACATTGCAAAAATTAAACTGAGCTCATAAAAGAGGTCAAAGAAACAAAACTGAACTCAGGCAAAAAATGTGAACAGACTGGCTGCACAAACAAACATAACTGACCTAAGAAATGAGACTCAGGGGTTTATATACTGGCTGATCAGACCAATTAAGACACAATAGGGGTAACTAAAAGAATACAATTACAAATAACACAAAAGAAATAAAAGCACAGCTAAACTGATTGGAGGGTCTGGCTTATGAATAGCTGCCCCTGCTGTTGTTAAGCTCCACACAGACATCCAGTCACCAGGATAATAAAACTAATTGGGAGTTCATTGTTGCTAATCCATACAAGATCACATCATAGTTCTGGATCACTTTTAATGGCATCATGTGCTGGTAGTCTGGTTTGGTGTTTTTATGTTTAATCACAGAACAGACAAAGGAAAGAGATAAAAATATTCACTACATAAAAAACATCTCCAGGTTAAAGGTGATATTTGTCAGGTTTCCTGCTGTTACTGGTAAATTAGTAATGTTTTTAAGAACAACAGCTTTAATCTGCAGCTGTTATCTGACCTCTAACATGTTCACTAAAGTGACTTTTGGAAGCCATGGCTGAGAAGGTGTAGATTCAGTCGGTCTCAAACCTTCTTTTTCTTTGAGGTTTTTGGAAAGCATAGGCACTGCTTCCTCCTGTTGGCATCATTAGGAAAGAGGGAGACAATCATTCATGTCTTCCTGACAAGTCTTGGATGGTTGTCAGAAACTGCCGGTGGTAGAGATGGGCGCTCAATCTGCTTTTTTATTTATTTAAAAAGTATCACTTAATGGTTGTATGACCAGAATAGACCAGAGACACGATGACCCTGACCACATCAGCTGTGCGGCTGCTTGAGAGATGGCTGGTCTGACTTAAGAACACTTGCAGACAATTCTTGGCGATACCTTGAAGCTTGACTGAACTGGAAGAAACAGGATTTCTTCTGCCAGTGATTTTAACTAAACCTCAGGCGTCTATAAATATGCAGTAATTAATGTGGTTTCTGTTGTATTTCCAGCTTCAAATGTCAGGTTGCTCCTGTAGAAACACGGCCGTCGTCCGTTGAGGGTTTGTGTGCAAACATGTCGTATTGGCAGCCAGTCGAACATCTTTCTTCAGACGAAACGTGACAGGAGGCCCAGCAGTCTATCTCTTGTAAGGTTCAAGGACTGACTGAGCGCCTGTTTAAAAGTCTATTCAGCAGGATCTATCTTTGTTCTCGTAACAAGATTCTGTTTATGTGGCAGGATTGTTCTTTATGATTAAGAGTACGGACGAAGTATCACATTACCTTTTCTCAGTCCTTCAGCCGACCTGATCCAGGTTATTTGTAGGAAGAATCTATTGAAATTTCCACTTTTCTGAACTCAGCAGTGAGTAATTATTTAGATTCCTTGTCATCACGCCAATCTGACACGTTCTGGTATCGGTTCTGCCAGTTATGTGTCAGATTTATAGGCTAACCTTGGCTGACTTGATGCGTTTATTAAACACACACTCAGCAGACTGTTTTATAAAATGCCCCCTCATTCAGCCTTAATATTGCAACACAGCAGTTCCAGCGTTCAGATGCGAGGTTTAGTGTTTAGTCCCATGATACTACCAAGCATTCAATCTGCAGAAAGTCCAACGAAAAAGTCCATGTTTTATTGCAAAAGCAGAATCTGGAAATGAACTTGTTTAATTTGTGCATATACATATTAAAAAGGGAAAACATCTCATCTAGAGAAATATCTGTTATGGTATAACAATAATTGGCACACTTTCTATTCTATTAGAAATAAAAATATATATATTCAATTTATACTTTGTATTAGCAGAGGGCCAAAAGAAAAGCTCTAACTCTCCTTAATTTTAGGGTTGGAGCTGCTAGACAGAGGGAGAGAAAGTGACTAACTGAGCTCTGAGGATCTCTTCTCTTCAACTCACCACAGAAATCTTTCACAGGGTTTAGATCCGGGGACTTCAATGACTAATGAAGAAAGTTGAACCTTTTCTGCTTGAATTGATTTGTGCGTTTTGAAAATATTTCCAAATTAGTTATTGGTAAATAGGCTGATTTAATGTGTTAATTTTGAAAAACTGCTGCTGGAGATTTAGTCTTTTTGTCTTTGGGTTTTTTGTAGTTTGGCTCTAACTTAATTTCTGTGGGATTTAATTCCTCTTTTCTTATTTACTCCTCAGTCTGATCCAATCTGTTGAAGCTCGATGGATTCCTTTGCCTGGGACTGACTTTTTGGGATTTATTGTTGACTCTCTGTGGATTCACTTGGATTAGGGTTTGTTTCTTCGCCTCCCTGCAGCATTTTTGATTATTACACTTCTCTGGCCTGTTGAACTTGCTTTATTCACCGCTATGCATTTGGTTCCTTCCATTTCAAACTGGAACTTGTTTAAAAGTAAGCTTGAGGACCTCTGTAACCAAAAGCAGACACACGTTGGACATGGAGCTTAATTTAAGGGATATAATTTGAGAATGATTTTAAACTCGAAACATGTCCTGGTTTAGTTTCTTTTACTTGCTTCACGATTTATACAGCAGTCACATAAATTCACCAAAATAATGACTGCCTGACGAACAGATCATTGTTTTAGGAGACTGAAGAATTGTGTCTGACCAAGAGGCCAGCAGCAAAGGGACACCACAGGGTTCTGTACTCTAAACCCTGAACCTCAGACTTCAAGAACAAATCTAAATCACAATCATCTGCAGAAATCTGACTGGCCACACCAAAACCATTAGCAATTTAAGGAACAAAACTGGGCTGTTTTTAATCTTTTATGGATACCCAAAATATACAAAACCATAAAAATCATGAAAAAATAGAAGAAGATGTGATCGTATTCAGAACAATTGTCCCTAAAACAGATCAGTAAACTGGGGGTGTTAACAAACGCTGTTGACATACATCAATTTGCAATAATGCTAATCCCAGCATTTAATCTCAGATGCAATTTGGCAGTACAGAGATAAAAACCTTAAAGGGTTCTATTTATGTTACCCTCCAGATTCCAGAGACTCTTACACATAAAAAAAGAAAAACTGCCCCTTCAAACATTTTAGAATGACTTTTTTTTTAATTTAAATTAGAAATATAAACCTTTTGGATTACATTGAAGGTTGGAATATTGAAGGTTGCAATTCAATCACATCCTCTTTTCTGTACACATTTCTCAGAGATCATCTTACAATCAGACTCCATCTTGATTAAATCTTCCTCTTCAGGTGGAATATCAGGGGTTTCACGACCGAACGGTCCATCATAGCCAAGGTTGAGCGAAGCAGATAAAACAATATTAAAAGCAGAGCCCGAGAGAACGGTGACGTTAGTGGAAGCAGGAAAAACTTAAAGGCTTACCTGAAGCTGCAGTCCAATATGAAAACACAGCTCCAGTAAGGATCTCATCATGGCCTCACTAAATCCAACTTAATTGACTACAAATCTTGGCCCATCAATCCCCGGCTTTTCATCAGTTTACCTCCTTTTTTCCTGCTCTGAATTATCCTGATGCTCCGAGTTTTTAAGACATTTATTAGCTCAGAACCAAATGTTTGTTTTCATGAAGTTTATCATATTTACGATCTCCTAGAAATGTATTCTTCTCTTGACACCTTTTACTCACCAGCATAGAGGATTTTGTGCATGTGTAGTTACATGCATGTGTGTTTGAGTGTGTGAGACGGAGACTTCACACTGGCCTCTGTATAAATGAGGACTGGTCAGGTTTTGATGGAGAGAGCATCTTATTAATATTCATGAACCGAGGAAAACAACGCAACATTTGACTCGGCCCTCACAGGAATAATTTGTGTATTTTAGCATTCCTCACCTTGTGAAGCCCCACTTTCTCAATATAAACTACTTTGTGAGGACCCACTGCACCTTACGGGGCCTGAAACCTGGGTCCCAGAAGAATAAGTGCTATTTTAGGGAAAGAGGCTAAGAGCTAATTAAGTTTTGACAAAACCAATGCAGTTAGTCAAATTAATAGAAATCAACAGAAAGTCATGTTAACTTTTTTGTGTGTACTTCTATGTACTGGATTTACTACACTTGCCTGGTTCTCACTTTCTTGGCAGGTCTACTGCCTATTTTGTTCTTTCTCTAGTTGGCATCAGCCATGCTTCGCCTTCTTCTCTGGAGCTCATTGTTGTTGGTGATTAATTCCCAGTGATGGTGCCACGTAGTGGCAGCTCTGTACCGAATGTGTCCCAGTTTCACGCATGCGCAATAAGAAATTACGCGCTCACAGACAACTCGCAGCCTCTCATACATACTAGCAGAGTCTCACTCACACACATGTACAGTCGCCTATTCAGACAAACATTAGTTTACACACACACACATTTCTGAGTTCTCATTTAGTTTAGTATTCGTTCTCTCATTGAGACACAGGTTAAGATCTGTTTCAAGCAGAAAGTTGTTCTAGTTGTATGTCTGCATGCTTTAATTGGTACGTGTGTGCGTCTGAGTGATTTTCATATTATATATACTATTTTAGTTTTGTAAATGTGTGTGAGCGTGTCAGTCTGTGTGTGTGTGAGAGAGAGAGAGACATTTTGGGTGTGTGTGTACGCCCTTTTATAAACATATCTGCACAATTTCAGTGTTGTAAGTTTGTGTTGTGTTCTGTGAGAGACAAATATAGTTTTTGTCCTAAACGGCACCCCATAATAGAGGACCACTTTCATCCTTTTTAACCAACAAACAGGTCATTTGTGGAAAGTGATCACATTTATGAAGTGAAGTAAGTTATGGTGAAAATTAGAGTTAGGAAAAAGCTTTTAATAGATAGGCATGAGTGCAGGAACTAAATAAAATAAAGTCTAAATAAAATCTTGCAAGGTTCAAATGTTTTTTTATTTGTTATTCTTGCAACCACAGCCCTGCTGTAACCTTTGAGCTTGTTTCTGTCATGATGTTACTGGTTGACAGAATGTCAACATCACGTTACATAATTTGGGTTTTGTAACATCCAAGCAAACTTTTGATAAAAACTTGAAATAATCCTAAAGAGCTAAAACATCATTGTATTGTTAAAAGTTCAAGGTAAATCCCCTACAGTAGCTCTCTGTACACTGGGCTTTTTTCTCTTCCATGCTCTGTTTTAATCTGACTTGTCTGTTTCTCTGCTGCCTTCTCCTCCATCATATACATGTGAGATTCTGTAGGACATTTAGAGGAGAACTAGTGCTCAGCTGCACAGTTTGAACTGTCCAGAGGGAAGAGAAGGAGATCAGTAGTGCACAGCTGTCCACACGCTGAAGAGGTGGAGGACATATCAATTGTGAGCATAAAGAGATTGAAAACAGGGCAAAAACTGGAGGAGAGATGGTGTGTTTAAATGTAAGGTCAATGTCTTTCTGTACAATAGTTTTAGTTTTGAGTCATTTTAAATACATCATCATGTTATCAGTTTTGGTAAAATGAAGGCAATTCGGTGTGTGAGGTCTGTGGAGATGGAAGCATGATCATGTGTGTTTGTGCATTTATTAGCGATGCAGACGGGATGGAGCAGCTGTCATTGAGTTCTGACTCCCCGCTGTCAGAGAGCATTGATGGAGAAGCTGAAGCACGCCAGCCTGAGCGGTGCAGCATGCAGAGAGATCTGGTGGCTGCAGGATTCCTGCTGCCGTTTTAACCAAAAAGCCGTGGAATTGGGACGCCGTCCTGCAAAACACGTCTTAATGTCTCTGCCTAAATACTTTGACTGAGAAAGATCTCCGCCTTTAACAGAGAACAGAAAAATCTAAAGTGCTTCACTTCGTCAATTTAAACATAGCCAGTATTACTTGGTTAAATTAACATCTTCCACACTGTGGAAGATGTTCACAGTGTGGAAAGTTGTAAAGTAAAGTTGATATATATCCCATGATTTTGTGTAATTAAAAATATTTTTTGTAATACAGAGAGATAATGATCCACTTTGTTTAAAAGGAAATTGAGTTTCATAAACCAAACAAACCTTAAATGAGATGTTTTGCCTACAGAAATTTTGAAAATTGTACAGACAATTTGCAACTAGGCTTTTGGTAGCAAGCATGCTGTTGATAAACTTAGCATCTCATACCCTATTGCTCAAGACTTGTTGGCTATTTTGTAAAGCTTTCAGCGTCCACATAATCAAAATTATATTTAATGAATGTTTGCGTGGATGTTACATTTTCATCATAGTGTTAGTCTTTAAGGTTGAGTTTGTTTTCTAGCTTTTTGCAAGAAAAAGTTTATGAAAACTCTTTGCTGACAAACAACTCAATAAGAAAAACTCTTCAGATGTGGAGAAAATCTTTTCTGTTGTAATTAGAACATGTTTTAAAGAAGTTCAAAGAACCAACGTAAAGCTAACGACTCAGAAATGGGATCGGAAAAGCTTGGTTTTGCTTTCCAAATAAAATAATAACATTGTTGCAGTTTTTACTGTTATTTCAATCTGTTCACAATTAGTTTGTATCAGGATGTGAGAAGCTGACAAAAGAGCCTGAAGGTGAGAAAACCTGGTGGGTGAAACTGGCTCCAGTCTTCTTCTTCTTGCCAAGTCACACGTTCTTCCTCATCATCATCTTTCATTGTTCTTTCTTTACCTCCCGCTCCGTCTCCACCCTCCCACTGAATCTATCCATCTCTCTGTACTTTCACTAATTTCTCATCCTCCCTGTTTCTCTTCCACATACCTGACTCGTTTAAGCAGTCTTTGTATCCTATTTATTATCTTTCACTCTTCAATTTTGAAATCTTAATTCATACTGCAAGGCCAAAACAGTGCAATGTGTGGTAGTTTTTAATTAAAATTAAACTAAGACTTACTCTGCACACTGCTGGAGTTTCTCTTGCAAAATAGCAAAAAATTAATAAAAATAACTCTTAGAATAGTTTTTATGCTTTGGCCTTAAACCTGCAAGAACCTCTTGCTCCTCAGAAAATCCTGACAATTTCAGAAAAAGGAAGATCTTTTTGTCTCTGATTACCTCTTAAATTTATCCATTAACCAGTTTTAAGTAAGAGACTCAGTTTATACATCAGTTAGGCCTTGTCTACACTAACCTTCATATTTGTGACCAGCCACGAGAAAATCAGGAACAAGGCCTTGGGGGTCAATGAAATATTTAGAGTCTTAAACTGTGGATTCTTAACTTTTTAATGATGTTAAACACATACAATTTCAAATGAGTCACATATGATTATTTAAGTACTTGTACTCTGAAGACAAGTTTAGGGGTAAAATGCCCTCAAACATTCACAAGATTCTCCCTAAACCAGATCTGCATCCTGTGGGACAAAGACTGGGAAGGTGTACAAACAAAATCAAGCTTTTGTCTGGGTAATCTTTCCTAATTGATATGCGCAGTTTCTATTTAATTCCATCACCTAATGATTAATGATTTTTTTCTAATTTTGGAGATGCTCTGAAGGTTACTCATATGGCCTTTGAGGACATTCTGGTGCCATCAGGAACCATGTTGGTGACCCACTCCTCAGATCATGTAAGTCATCTTCATGAGTTTTCTTTTCTTTCTAGTGGATGCCAAGTAGCCATGTCAAAACCAATAACAAAAACAAGTCAACAAGTCAATAGTCAATAACGCCAGATGTGTTTCCACCACCTTCCCAAACGACAAATTTAATTCGTCCCAGAGTTGAATTCAAACTTAAGGTTTATGGGATGGTATCTTTACGAATTCATATTGTTTCTCCACTTTTTCCTTCATGTTTTCTCTGTTTGTGCTCTGAAAACCTGTTCCTACTGTACATATTCCATGAGATGTAGGCTTTTTATTTCTTTCAAAACGCACATTCCTCCTAATGCATATGCATAAAAGTATGAGGTTTATTCTTACACAAGTTCCTAAAATAGAAATGCAAATACAACAAGTTGAACTCTCTACATAAGAAACTGCTATCTTTTTACACCTCTGCCTGCCTCCCTGAGACTCTGAGTTCATATAAGTCCGATGAGACGTCTCCATCATGTATGAAAGAACTCAGGCTTTATTTCGTCCTGCCACAAGGAGCTGGTTACTCCAACAGTAAGCCTGAGAACATCAGAACTAACTTAAAATGTTTCTTCATCATCCTTATAGAAATGTTTCTCTCTGACTCTTAAACTAAACAACTAAAGACATTCAAGACAATCAATGCTGAGGGTTTGCTGTGTTGACATTATAAGTGCAACATTTGAGATGAAGTGAATAGGAGTAAATCAGTGATTAAAAACACGCCCACTCTCTTTCCATTTGCTTGCCATGTCCCCCACAGGACATTCCTGCAAGCATTCCTAGAATCTCTAAAAGCACAATGGGAGGTAGATCTTTCAGTTATCAGGCTCCTCTCCTGTGGAACCAGCTTCCAGCTTTAGTCCGTGAGGCAGACACCCTGTGTAGTTTCAAATCTAGGCTTAAAACCTTCCTGTTTGATAAAGTTTATAGTTAGGAAGAGGTAGAGAAGACAGCCTAATCCGGTTGGGGG
>JAVLVB010000567.1:61253-73735 GCA_032876305.1 Orestias chungarensis | reverse complement strand
CCCCCCACCCTGGTCAAGGTCTATATAGCACCACAGCTTTCTGCATCCATCCATCCGTTCTTTCATTTTTTCCTTAGTTTAACATTTTTTCCAATTAGTTTTTTTATTTTATATTGTTCTATACTCTCCTGAATATTTTGGGGGTGTTAGATGAACGGTAACCAGACGCTGATGAAGGATTCTAGGAAATTTCAGTCCCTAAACATCCTGGTGTTTGTCTCTCCTGTTCATGCTGAGTTTGCCTCTTGCTCTTTGAGTCTTTGTCCTTCTGAACCTGTTTTTTTCTCTTCTGTGTCTTTATTCTTGTTTTCCCAGTCTGAATGTGACGACACCTTCTGTTTTATCCCTGATGTTCTCTGTCACCTTCATCTTCTTTCTCAGTTGCCCTATTAGATATTTTTTCTACTTTTTAAAATCCAAAATTTGTATTTTTTCTATTATTTTTAGATATGATTATTCTGTAAATTATTTTCATAATGAACAATCGCTACATTTAAGAGCAGGTCTGGATGCTAAACTCTGATTTTTTTCTGCCTGGTCGTTCATAATACTAATTGAAGGTGGCCGCCATCAGACAGAAGTAACACTGAATGAAGCTAAGACAAAAGAGAGCTAAACTCGGCACTGCTTGCTTCAGTCATTATTTATGTTTATGTTTCTATGCTGCACATTTATGACACCATTCTCACATATATGATATAAGATGATACTTACCTGACCATTCTGAGTGCGGACGCTTTGGAATCTAACAGATAGATATGTGATTTAGCTCCATAGGTGAATGTGGAACAAATCAAAATTTTAGTGGGGTTAAAACCTTCGTATTGGGCGTTGCGATTGCCAGTAAAACCTCAGATATGGGTCACATGGGTCTCCTGTTTGAACGTAGCCTAAGAGAGAATCTGAGATTTAAAGGTTTCGCGTTATTGTTTTACTATATGATGCAGTTGTGTCACTACAGTCGAAGACCTGACCACACCCCCTCCGTCCATCATGGATGTGGTTATATGAGTAGTTTAGGGCTTGTAATGGATAGTTTAAACCTTTTTATTACACAGTTGTTTACATTTATTAGATTTCTTTTTTCTAATGGGAAAATGTGTGAATTTCCATTTTCCTAAATGTTAGTGGAGCGCAAGGATATTTTAGCCTGAACTCAATTATGATTCACACAATAGCTACGTGAAATTTGTTTTAAATACAAATATTTAAATGTCTTTATGTAAAATCCTTCAACCCTGGACTAAAGAAATGACATTTAAACCAACAATAATGTTGATGAAACTTTCTTGAATGTGAAACAGACATGTTGTCTAGGTCTTAATGTACTTTGTTCAATAGTGATGGTATTAAGATGCACCTGCAGCAGTCTGTCAGGTTTGGATCCAGGTGTTCCAGGTTTCATTAACCGCCACACAGACTTTAACACCTTCAGACAAGAACACTCCTCCCTCCAGGTACGAAGACCACCTGAACACAGCTAACCTACTTCTGTTTGACTTAAAAACAGCGTATGCAGCCTTTCTGTGTTCCAGCAGCAGCTATAAATCTACCACCATGTTGGCCAATAACAACAAACGGTGGGGGGGGGGGGCACAATGATGAGTGTTTTTCATTTAAAGTCGGATTGATCAGTGCAGGTAATTATACCCATTGGTTAACCTGACTCTATTTGTGGCCTAGGAGCTGGAGAGTCCTGCCCGTGTGGTGCTCGTAAAGTTAAGAGTATTTGCGATCTAATCTGCTCACAATTCAGACATGTACAAAAACATCCCTTTGAGACTGAGAGATGGTGAACCTGACTCCCTGAAGTGTAATGATGCAATGATGCACATTAGGGGTAGAGCCAGGGCTGGGGTAGGGGTGGCCAACTCTGTTCTATTAGGTTTATCACATAAAAGTTCTTTATACAGGACAAACATTGTATGAAGGGAGATTTTTCTAATTATTCAACATTAAAAATTAAAAAGAGGAACTCAATAACAAGCAGGAGGCTGGCAAGTGAAAAAAAAATCAATGTAGGTATTTATTACCTAAAGAAAGAGAAAAATTACAAATACTGACATCGCAAAGAAACAGGTTGACCCTTGAGACAAATCTAATGAGTTAACATGTGAAAAATAAGATGTGCAAACAATGATGTCATGTGAAAAACCACAAACATGATTCTAATATTTTATAGTAATTTAAAGCAACACTTAGTAACTTTTCAGCCTTCATAAAATAAAGCTCGTTGAATGACGCCTCTGTATTTCTTTAAACGGCACTGAGAAACTTTGAGGAGGGTGGCAGGAACCCTGCCTTCCACACTAAACTACAAATGTGCTGACTGTTTTACTGCATACGTCACTTCTCCCGTTTCTTATCTCCAACATCATCTGACATTGTTTCACCATAATTAAATTCATCACCTCATCACTATTCATCCTTCACACAGATGCTGGAAACAGAAATGAACTTCAATCCACCTGATCAGGGTTTTACCACAATATGCACTGGTGCTCATGGGAAATAGAGTCTTCCTTCAGGCTAAAACACTTTTGACCACAGTGGGCCACCAAAATCATGTGGTTCCCATTTCATGCTTGCGGGTCTCATTCTCCATGTGATCAAGTGCTTTGTTCATTGGTGCTTTGTGATACACGTGTGTATGTTTGGACATATGGGAAAAACACGTGAAAGCATGGGAATAACATGTCTGTTGAATTCAACTTTATTCAAAATCCACTGGTAGGAATTCGTCTCTTCGGGAGATTCATATCCCTTCGCATGTTTTACATGGTTTTCACAAGCGATATTTTTGAATGAAAGGGGGACAACAGGAGGATGTGACCAGCTAGGAGGATATTAAAGATGGAGGGTTGATTAGAAACAGGAGCTAACTGTGAGGAACGGCAAATTAACTGAAGTTGAACTTAGGAAACGGGACAATTGGCTGAAAGCCGGAAGACACCTGGAAACAGAAACCAGAAAAGCAACTTCATTCGTCGTGTCGCACCATCCTGCAACTTTTAAATGCATCCCTGCTCCAACCCAACAGATCGCAAAGGCTGAATGACCTCCTTGGTATTTCAGGAAACTTTGATTTTAGTCAAAATCTTTGGATTCAGGAATGTTTGGAGCAGGGATTGATCCAAACCTTGTAGGACTGTGGCGCCGGAAGACTGGAGTTGTAGTAAATCCTAAAAACCCTGAGACCCAATGAGACCCAAGCAGACATGAGAAATAATCAAAATTCAAACCGGAAACATGACGGAGGAGAACAAGAAAGACATTAATCAGAAATAATGGATCACTCTGAATAATAAAGCCTCAGCTTGCTTGGAGAAATGCAAACAACAGATTCCCTGTTTGATTCAAGGTAATATCCCTGTGTTGCCATGGTGACGGTAGATAGCGCTTCCACCTCTGTTTAATGTCTCATTTCTCTGTCCCTCCTCTGATTTGTACGACGCCGCACGTTAGTCCGGAAAAAAAGCGGAAATGAAGTAAGGAGGAGCCAAAAAGTGAAATGTGTCCTCTAGCTCTGGACATGATTGTTTGGGGTTGACAGGATTTGTTGATGTGACTTCCACCAACACAGACGGAGTGGTGATCCAAACTTGTGTTTTCAGTGAATTCTGACCGACGGAGACAAAAATCCTCGCCCACATCTGGATTGTTCATTACAGTTTTTTTCTTTTTGAATAATCGTTCCAGACCTTAGCCCAGATGTTTTACCGTCAGCTACTCAGGGCATCATGGGCGATCTGTGTCCAGCCCAGATGTCTTTGCAGCACCTGGAGAAGGCTTGTTAACGAGCACACTAATCTATTTTGTGCTGACAGAGTGGGGAGAGCAACGGTAGCTTCAATGAAACGAATGCTCTTCGTAGACAAAATAACCTGGGAAACAACTCTGGGTTGTTGCAGGTTCGGATCAAAGTGGGTCCTTGTTTTTAAATATAGACATTATATATTTAGGTGGCCATGTCAATAATGAAATCGGTGGTATCTTGGTTTTTAGTTGTTAAATGTTACCACATCCTAGACCAAAACCCAAACTTATTAAGCAAACTCTCTGTGACATGAGCCAAAAGATAAGTCAGAATAAAACTTCCGCCATGTTCCAGTAAACACACATTAAAGAGTTTTCCTCCTACAATGTTTCATGTTTTTAACCAAACTCTAGCCTTTATAGGGCTTCTAACACTAATGAAGATGATCAGCTAATCAATGCAAACAATCAGCATCTCCTGGCTGCTGCTTGTTTTCTCCCATTAAAGAATCGAGGGGTCCATTTATTTGTGACAGAGTGGAGATTAGATCATATCATGACCGTATATCTGGTTCATTTGGGTTCATATTTAATTTCTTGCTTTAAAATTTTCTCCTCACTTGAGGAGTCATGTCTCTTCAATTGGAGAAATGTGTCAGGTTCAGTCTTTTCAGTGTGCTTGGTAGGTAGGCCACAGGGGCCACCCGAGCCACGCCCAGGTGCACCTGGGATCCCAGGTGCACCTGATCCCACGTGCACCTGATCCCAGGTGCACCTGATCCCACGTGCACCTCATCACCAGTGACGAGTCCTGGAGGGTTAAAGGGAGCGGTGGACTCACTTCTCGTCGCCTGAGTATTAGTTACCCTGGGTAATGTACAGCTCTGAGCCAGCCTTCTCGTAGTTAGAGCTTAGATTTCAAAGCTCAGTTTTTTGTCTCTAGTCTTTGCTGTAGTTTAATCGTCTCTAGTTGCCTGTTCTGTTATTTTGATACTATGATTATTTTGTTACTTTGCCTTAGTCCCTTTCGCCACTCAAATCGCTTCCTGTGGTCTCCTTTTTCCAGGTCATCACCGAGTCAGCATACTCACTCAACAGATAGTTCTCCGGTTTAACTCAGTCACCTGGTTTCACCGCTCCTTCCTCCAGCTCGGTCTGCTCGCTCTCCTTCATCCTCTCTCCGCCGCACACAACCCCTTGGACAAACAACCCAAGCGTCACTGAATGACTACCACTCATCCTCCTGGCTAACTTCAAGTAAGATTGTTCCTGTTCATCCTTCTTATCCATTCCTTGTACAAGACTCCAACTCTGCTAACCTCACAGTGTCCCCGGTTTCCCACGTCGTTCTCTGTTGCTCCAAATACCCTTCGTCTCTGGTTCCCGCCTCTACGTCCTCCTCTCTGGTTCCCATTGCCGCCGTTTCCTGTCAACTGTTCATTACCCCGGATCCAAGAACTCATCATCCTTTATAATTTATTATTATTATTATACTCCTGGGAGTTCTCTGGTTTATGTGGGTCCGCAGACTAAACATTATGACAAAATGTTGAATGTTTAGAAATTTAAAGTCACATCAGGGATGTTTTATTATTTTGATGATGTTCTCCATTCTGTGGATCATTTGACATCACTTTCTGAATCCAGTAATGCTTACTTGGTTCTGTGGTCAGATATTACCGCTACCAATATTACCTGCTGTAATTATGCTGCTGCTAATTAACCCTACAGGTCAGTCTACTCTGATTAGCTTTTAGTACTGAAGGTTATTTAGTTTAAATCTTGGCATATTTAGGTGGATCCAAATAAAACTAACGAAACAATGAAGACCAAACCTACAACAGTGTACCATATCTAATGCAGTCCAGGTGCCTTACAATGCTCATTTGACAAAATATGGAGCATAAATGAAGTTGGAGAAGAGAAAAAACAAAGACCCCAGTTTTGACAATTACAATGATGGGTAACTTTAAAGTCCCAAAGTTGACTGCGTAAGTTAACTGTCCATGCAAATGCTCAGCTGATGCCAATAAGTTAAATCAGTTTTTATTTGCCAGGTACATACAGGACATACTAGGAATTTGTTTTGGTATAATTACACTGAGGCAGCCATTTGCGGCACCAGGTCGGCAGTAGTGCAAAGGGTCTTGCCTAAGGACCCACACTGGATGCTGTGGTGTATTTTTGCCCTGGGCTGGATTTGAACCCATGAGCTTCCGATTGGAAATCAGGCAACATACAACTTGAGCTATCCAGCCGCTATGAACCCCATAGATGAAATCAGCTTATTGTTATCACTTTTTAGTAAGTAAACTGGTGTGCTTCTCCCATGTATTTAGTTTTTACAGATAAAAAAAATAAAAAAAATAAAAACACTTTCCAGGTATGATGGAGCGGGTGATGGACGGAGTGACTGGGCTTCTGTCTTCAGTGAATGTTTGTTATTGTGGTGAAGAGAGAGCGAAGCTAAAACACAAAGCTCTACCCTTAGCGGTTCGTCTATGTACTGACATCTGGATAAAGACCAAAAGAAAAAGATTCCTAAGAAAAAAAATTAAAACAGAAATGAGTCTTTTTCCAGAAGATAAATGTATTCTGACTTTCGAGGTTGGAAAAGGAGTGATGTGATCCGGGGGAGTTGCTGTTTTGTTTGTTTTCCATTGAAACCAGTCAAATAAAGTTGTTCGTGCATCAGTTAAGATCAAACCCAAGTGCCTTTTTTGGAGTTTTTTTAAAACCCCGTCCCACTCAGGGGAGAAACTAGGCATGGAGTATCGTTCCTATCCAGCCTAGGAACCAAAATCATAACCGTCACGTTACATTCACACAAAAAACACTTCATTGATAAATCCTGTTGAAGAGAAATAAATACATTAAAAAAGCACATCAGTTAAGTTTAGACACAATTTACTATTTTGTACTTGGCTTTGATATTTCATATTTATGCAGATATTACATATTTTAAGCTTTGCAAAAGGCCGTGTATGAATGATGGATCATAGATCCTACATGCTTCTTTTGATAATCTCCCTGTCACTGATTTACCTAGTTTTCCTTGCACCATGTGTGTAGCATCAGCTTAAAGTACCTTCTAAGGACTAAAGGACTTTTATTTAGGAAACCAACTAAACCTACAGATGAAATGGACATCAGAGACAGAGTCCTCACCATTAACCTTCCATTAACCTCTACATTTAGATTTTCACAAGTAAAACTCGGATGAATGCTTGGTGTCTTTATCAATTATAAAACATTCATAGTGGGAAACAAATACAGAAGAATCAGATAAAGTAGCCCTGAATGTGGTGAATGTATCATTGTCTGGATAAAAATTTTTTTATTTCAGTATTATTTTTTCAACAATTTCTGTAGAGATAAAACAATTTTGATTCATTCTTGTTTCTTTATCTCTTTGCAATAAACTGTGCAGCATTTCCAAATCATTTATAAGTGTGGAAATATGAGTTCTAGAAACACTCATAAAACTGGAAATAAGAAGATGTCTTTAAGTAAACCCAGTTAATGAAGCAGGCTCTGATGAACGTGGGATTAGGACCGGGTTGATCAGCATCTCTGCGGAGGAGGATGCTGCGGTGCTGATGCTTGCACGAACAACAGAGCTGCAGAGATGGTTCATTCAAACAGTCAGAGACTGGAGATGCAGCTGGTTTTAATGAGAAGACTCCATCTGTTGTATGGAGACACGGAAGAAGAAAAGCACGAGAATCAAACTGTAACCTTGCAACAGATCATTGCAAAGATTTTCCCACAACAACGAGCAGAACTTTTACTCCCTTAAAGAAACAGAACAGGTTTTACAGGAGATGTTTTCTAACAGAAATCCTGCCTTCATGTCTTTATATTGATCGTGTAAAAGATAAAAATCGAATTGTTTCACCGAACAAACATTGTCACTGTGGGACAACAGAAAACTAGTTTATCATAAAATTATTATTATTGTTAATAAGGATAAAGTAGAATGGACTCCTCTGTGGCTTTATTTTATGTCTCACTGCTTCAGTCTGACGCACTGATACACTCCACCTCATTCACCTAAAGGTCAAGGTTCATGAAGGCTGGAACAACTCGGCTCATCAAAACTGCACCTCTTTGTTTCACAACCAGAAGGATGTTTAGCTCCTGTTCGTATTATTTTCCAGGGCGGTTTGTTTCTCCCATAGAAACATTCATCGGTGGAGGAAGGTGAGCACACCCTGACCTCAAAGGATAAACTCTGCAACACTCTGCTTGCTTTTTTCAGGGTCTATTATGGCTCTGGGTTTATCTGCTAAATAACTGAGGATTCTCAATTTAATTCAGAATCCATTTTCAATTAATTTGTTTTTTAAATAAAAAAAATTTCTGCTTTTATGCAGATTTTTTTAGAAAGGATCAGTTTACTTTGCAGGAAAAGATGACAAACGGAGACATCGAAGTATGTGTATATATACACAAATGCAACATTAACACACACCTTCACTCTGTCTGCATACATCCCTCAAACGTTTTCACACATCTTCAATGTTTTTCACATTTTGCAAACTTCAGGTTTTTTTTGTGACGGACCCTCACAAAGTTCTGCATAGTTATGAAGTCTGAGCCCCTTTAACTATATTAATTACGACTCATAGCTTTTAAAAGACATAAGTAGTTTATTTCAGACATTACAATTTTATTTGTTAAAAATCTCCATCTGATGTGAAACTCTTGGCACCAGGGACTCATTTCTGGCCATCTGCAGAAATGTGGCTCCATTTTTAGTTGGAATATCTGCCAAAAAATGTTTTGTGGATCCAAAACAATGCAGAGAATATGTTCCAAAAAAGAATTAAAAAGTTTTTAGACCTGCAAGAATATTAGTGTGGCGCGTTACGCTCTGAGGAGCTTATACACCAACTAATGAAGAAAACGATAAAGTCAGAAACTCGGATGATTTGAGGTGGGAATGCTGAAATCAGGATGTATGTTGCTGCTGTTTCCTCATCCTCCTCTCATCCCTCTGTCTGTCTGGCCTTTCCATCGTATTGATCAGCTCCTCAGACGGCAAAACAGACAAAAAAACGCTTTATGATATGTTGGCAGGTGAGAGTGATGGAGAAAGAGAAAGAAAGGCAAGACAGGAAAGGCACAGAGGAGGGGCAGATCTCTTTGAATTTTCCATTAAAAGAATAATCTGCTGCAGCCCCAAAGAATAGAGACGGATGAACGGATAAAGAACCAACGTGGAGATGAGGTAACATATCTATCAAACTCTGATGCACACACAAACTTCTTTCAGAATGCATAAAAGCTTCTGGAATAGCTGAAATTATTCCTTTAACTCTAAACACCTGGGTAGCCGAGGCTGCCGAGAGCAAAGCTGCTTCGGTTCAGACGACAGGAAGATGTCCATCAGACTTTCATTTCTAAAAGACAGAACGTTTAAAAACAAATGGCAAAATAAGCTAAAGTTAAAAAGTACATGTTGTTCATTTTATTTTCATAACAAGAGCATAAAATCCATCATTGGTAGTATATAATGACAAGTTTTGTTCTCTTTAAGTGCTTCAGTCGAACAGCAGATAAAATTATAAAGTCAGAAACACAGAACATGATCCAACTTTGCTCTAAAGTATTAAAACATGAGCATCTTCATCTCACCCTGCATCTGTTAATAGGCCTAGATAATAATTTTATAGACAAATCAACCATTTAAACTGCCCAAAAGTCACATTAAACCCCCTGCATTCTTAACAGTAACAGATTCAGTTTGCGGTAATTTAAGCCAAATAATAATTTACATTCAGGGATGTAAAAAACATTCTCATTATAAACAGATATGAGTTATGTCCACCTGAGCCTATCTGCCTTGTTAGAGACTCTATTTGCAAACGATACATTATTGCAGGTCTCAATACCAGGGATCAGAAGATAACCACCATTTTTTAAACCTGAGGAATTAAATTAATGTTTTTTTTTTAGAAGTGAACACAGCTATCGCACCAGGGAGAGTTTTAAAACAGCCGTGTGGAGAAAACCTCCATACCGACTGATGAGATGTTTGTTTATGGTTTGATCGGACCGTTTCAACCTTTAGGTGCATCCAACACATCTGTCTGGTATAATTGGGCAAAGGCAGCAATCCAACCTTCAACATGTGTTCTCAGAATCTTTGGTTTTACTTGTCAGACACTTGTAACTGAAATAATACCCAGAACCAACCCAATGATGTAATAAGAATAAGAGAATAAGGCCCCTTTAAATCAGAACCCCGCCCCCAGACAAAGTGGGCGGTGCACGGGAGACAGAGGGGCGTGGCCTTATCAGCTGGAGGTGACATGACAGGATGGCCCCAGTATATAGGAGCTAAACTGACGCAGCTTCTTTGCTAACACAGGTTAATGCGTGTCCATTTGGGGTAATTTTATACCTGAATATGAAGTTTTGAAATTCACCATTCAACCCATAGAGGGCAGCACAGAGACCGCTTTAGGGTTCATATCGTTATTTAAAGGTATAGGAGAGGATCTTCAGCTCATTCTCCTTTTCTCAACACTGCGCATGCGCCTCCTCATCTCCAGTAACGCCCCTGATATCAGGAGCGCGCACGTCTTTTTTTCTCAGCGACTTCTAACACAGTTTTTCTCTTGCTAGCTTCCATTATTGCTGCCATACAGGGAGAACCTCTCTTCAATGGTGAATGATGCGTCTTGTCTGTCCCGTGTTACTCCCTAAACAAAAATCTGCGCATGCGCGAGTTCAAACATGAGCGCGCGTTGTACGGGTCGGGGGGGTGCGGACATTAGTGATATACGTCATAGCGTAAATTTTATTTCAAGTTTTTTTTCACCACCGGCCGTTTTTGAATGGCTCTCATTTTCTATGGGATTTTCCATTGAAATGTTTCTATTGAAAATATCCTCTCCTATACTTTTAAACATGTTTAAACATTAAAAAGGCACAATTTTTACAGTAGCATGAAAAAAAGCCTCCATATGGACGATTTATAGATTTATCAATTTATCTGCAAAAAAATATAATTTGGAGCTAACTTATTCCCTAAAGTCTTCGTGTTGTCGACCAGCTCAGAACACCATGATATCGTTTCCTCTATTCGTCTCGTTCTTATGCCCTGGAACCATCGGACCAATGAACGGACTGACCAAAGTTATAAATGAACATTTAAAAACGGGAAAAATATATATTTTTACAGCACTTTAGTTAATGGCATGTTTTTGTCTTCATCTTATAAAATCATTAGAAGATGAAGGAATCTAAGAAAAAGTTAATCAAAACTTGGCACTGCTTGCTTCAGCCAATTACAAAAGCATGAGCGTTCTTACTGCAGTGACATATTTAGTTTAGTACCATGGAAGTAGGACAAATGTTTTTGTATTTTTTATTTGTAAAAACAAACGTCTAATCATTTCAAATACAATTCAAAGTTATGTGTTAGTTTATGTTGGTATGTTGCATCAATTCCCAATAATCAAAGATAGATGGATGATTTTGTAAACAGAATCGGTGACTCATGGAGCCTTGTGGGTTTTTCTGATTAACATCAAA
Source organism: Orestias chungarensis (assembly GCA_032876305.1). Classification (NCBI taxonomy): domain Eukaryota; kingdom Metazoa; phylum Chordata; class Actinopteri; order Cyprinodontiformes; family Cyprinodontidae; genus Orestias; species Orestias chungarensis. Next base: position 62,434 of record JAVLVB010000567.1, on the reverse strand, counting down.
ATGACCTGACCGACCGATGGGCTTAGTGACATTAACGCATCCATTAACCAGCAGCTGCGTTCCAGGCTGCACCAGCAGCCCTGCAGACGCTCTCATGTTTCAGAGCTGCAGGATTTTATCACTATTTATAGAAGGAAATTAGAATTATTCTATTTGCACATTGAAACAACTCTAATACTTTATAAATATAAACCCATAAGACAAACATGTTGGACTCGACGGTCAAGATCTTAAAATGTCAAGTTGACGGTAGTTTGGTCTCCTTGACCTTTTCAATAATGCTGGATTATTGCAGCATTCATCTGCAAACCTGCTCAGCACTTCTGCAGAAAAAACACAGATTAATCCACAGACTGTCTACATTTCACAAAATAAAATAACCCTTCTAAAATAATTTAATTATCATTACAGATAAGTATGATTTATGCAGTCTGTTTACAAGAACACTATTTTTAACAATGTCTAAACATAAATGTTTAAGAATAAAACAAGTTTTAAAAAGCGATTTCAAACATTTACTCCTTCATTTATATATACAGAAAAATAACCGGCACTATTTTCTAGTTTTAACATGTAAGCCCCATAAAAGATGTAAACTCCAAATTATGCAACCACCAAAAATCAATTCAACAGACGAATGCTCCAAAAAAAACACTTTCTAGCCTTCTCTGTTACATCTATCTATCTATCTATCTATCTATCTATCTATCTATCTATCTATCTATCTATCTATCTATCTAACTATCTATCTAACAGTTTCTTAAAAATAAAAGTTATTTGAAAGCATATCTGGCAGATTATTGTCACATCAGTTTTAAATTGAACCGGGTCAACAGTAAAAAGCCGTGATTGTAGCTGTATTTAGAGATGATGTCCTGCTTGGTGCCGATATGAAAATCTTCTCTCGACAACTTCGCTTCAGTTAAAAAGGTATTTCTCCCCTAACTCTCCTAATTTTAAGCAGGAGAGACTAAACTGGATCAAAACAAGGAATTATTTAAGAGTCTGTCATCTTCCTCCTCCTCCTCCTCTTCTGCCATCGGCTGGCCAGATTGGTCCTGAAATGTCATGTCCGGCTGCTAATGAGGTGGGAGAGCAGTTTAGGGCCCGCATATCTGCAGTTTAAAGGACAAATTCACACACACACACACACACACACACACACACACACACACACACAC
>JAVLVB010000567.1:51144-61153 GCA_032876305.1 Orestias chungarensis | reverse complement strand
TCATTAAAAACACTATTATCCTCTTTACTGTTTCACAGCTTTTACTGGTCTCCGCTTTCATTTCATAAGTAGTCCCATCTCCTCCTCTCCAAGCACTCGGCTCCCTTTTGTTGAACTCTGCCATCGCATCGATTGCATTAAAATAAAACACAAAGTCCAGAAGAACATAGTCTAGATCAACATGTCTGCTTTTTCACTCACAAAATGTCTCAGCTTTAACAAATACATCACTGTACTTCATCATGAACATGAAACTTATAAGCATACTTTTACAATAATAACATATAAAAATCAAATGCTTCTTGTAGCAAAACCTTATCATGTTTTATTCATCAGAGATATGATTATATGGAGAAATACAGCCTCTGTTACATATTGGAAAAGTGTCATATTGTTTAAGCTTCTGACCGCAATAAACTCGAGGAGTCTCAGGTTTATTGAAGGGAAGTGGGAAGGGATCTTGGAACCAGAGATGATCGGCAACGGGGAATCCAGAGACACGGTTCTGCGGGGAACTCAGAGGACCATCATCTACCTGCTGCACCAAGTCTACTCGCACCTGGAGGAGGCAGGCAGCACGGTGAGAGTCATGTTCTTTGACTTCTCTAGTATGTTCGACACCATCCGACCAGCTCTCCTTAGCTACAAACTCCTGGACATGCGTGTAGACGCTCCACTGGTGGCCTGGATCAACAACTACCTCACAGGCCACCCACAGTATGTAAGACTGCAACACACCACATCAGACATCATACAGAGCAGTACGGGGGTCCCACAGGGGACAGTACTGTCTCCGTTCCTGTTCACGCTCTACACCTCTGATTTCAGGTTTTGCTCACAGTCCTGCCACCTGCAGAAGTTCTCAGACAACTCTGGCATCGTGGGCTGCATCAGCAGGGACCAGGAGGCCGAGTACAGGAGTGTGGTGGACAGGTTCATGGAGTGGTGTGGGCTGAACCATCTGCAGCTTAACGTCAGGAAGACAAAGGAGCTGGTGGTGGACTTCAGGAAACAGTGGAACCGCCCAGACCCCGTCATCATCAACGGCTCAGCTGTGGACATAGTGGATGACTGCAAATACCTCGGTGTCCACATAGACAATAAACTGGACTGGTCTAAGAACACACACACTGTCTACAAAAAAGGTCAGAGCAGACTGTACTTCCTCAGGAGGCTCAGATCTTTCAACGTCTGCAGGACCATGCTGCAGATGTTCTACCACTCTGTGGTCGCCATCACCATCTTCTACGCTGTCGTGTGCTGGGGCAGCCGGCTGAGGACGGCTGACACCAACAGACTCAACAAGCTCATCAGAAGAGCTGGCTCTGTCCTGGGACTGGAACTGGAGTCTGAGGTGGAGGTGTCAGAGAGGAGAATGATGAGGAACCTGCTCAGCATCAAGGACAACACCTCCCACCCCCTACATGCCACGCTGACGGCCTGTCAGAGCACCTTCAGCCGGAGACTGAGACCACCGAGAGTCACCACAGAACGCCACAGGAGGTCTTTCTTACCTGTGGCAATCAAACTGTACAATTCCTCTTCCATCTGCAGGAGGGATAAAAAGTAGTGTACTTATTGTTATATGGTGATTGTGTACTGTACTGTGTTGGATGTGAGATGAGTGTGTCTTGTTAATTGTTAATTGATACACTGTAACCCTGGCAAAGCAATTTCCTCCTGGATCATTAAAGTCTATCTTATCTTATCTTATGGTGAGGACCACGTGGGAGACCGGAGACCACTGAGAGGTAAGCAGAGTGGGGTGAGGGGAATCAGGCGGAGGGTGAGGAGTAATGGATTGATCTTACTTGTAGATAGATGGTTGACGCCAGGTGGAGTGAGTGCTGAGTCCTTTCAGTGTTATCCAGGGGTCGGTTGTCCAGGGGGCGAGCACAGCAGATGGAGCGAGCAGACCGAGCTGAACGAGGGGAGCGGAGGAACCAGAGAATTGCACTGAACAACTGGAATCTTGAACGGTTGTATACTGATGATGATGGGAACCTGGATGGAGCACAAGAGACGATGAGGGGCGAAAAAGGGGAAAAAACAAAGTAGCAAAATAAACAAACAGTGACTACAAAAAACTAGAAAACTTGAAGGATCAAAAGGGCAACTGGAGAAACTAGAGACTAGACACAAACTTGGTCCACAGTATAACAATAGAACCTATAATTTATTACAGTAGGTGGTTATTGGTTAACGTTATAGGAGAGGATCGTTTCAAGAAAAATTTCTTTGGAAAATCCCATTGAAAATGACACCCAATCAAAAACGACCGGTGGTGAAAAATAACTGGCTGTCAATGCGGAAATAAAATGTACGCTATGACGTATATCACTAATGTCCCCGCCCCCCCGACCTGACAACGCGCCCATGTTTGAACTCATGCATGCGCAGATTGTTGTTTAGGACGTAAAACGGGACGGACAAGACAGAACTAGTGTGAACTAGAGTCAGACATGTTGGCAAGTCTGTAATAAGTCTGATGCGGCACCAGAGGTTTGGTCCCGCAGATGTAAACAGATGCATGTGCTGAGGAAGTGCGAGCTCCCAATATCAGGGGGCGTTACTGGAGATGAGGTGGTGCATGGGCAGTGTTGAAAAAATGAGAATGAGCTGAAGATCCTCTCCTATACCTTTAACGCTTTATATTAGGGTTTTCATCGAATCAAATGTTTTTACATTTTCCTTAAAACTGTAACATTAACACATAAAACCCTAAAAATCTGTTTGATTGATTTTTTGTTTTTGTTTTTTTACAGTTTTGTAAATAATTCAAATTTTATTTCACTTTCATTGATATCATTATCATTATTAAATACACGGACATAATTTTGGGGGGGCACACAGGCGACATGTCCCCTGCACTTTTTACTGTCCAAAAACAATGTTCCGCTACAATACACCGAAATTGTCACCAGAAAACAACCGCTCAAGCTGAAGCCCGCTTCTCTGACTTTAGGCCGCCCACTAGCATCTGATTGGCTCTCTGTTGTTTGGATCTCTTGTGTGATTGGCTGTCTCCACCGTCACTCATTAGAAGCTCACCAATCAGCGCCATAGAGACAGAGTTCAGACACTCATTGACTTCCATAGAAAGAAGCCAGGAACAGTTAACGGCTGCTAATAGCTGCTAATAGCTCCAAACACCAGCAGTTCCATCATTGGACGTAGAGCATTCTCTGTGTTTTCTACGGTAAGTTGATAAAAGTTAAACTTTTTTATGTGGCTGTGAAGCGTTAGGTGACTGTTCCGTATCACAGTTATATTTTATATTGCCAGTTTTCGCTAATTACGCATTTTAACTTGCTAACTTACGTTGCTAGTTGTGTTTTAGAATGCTTATTACAAGCTTGGCGGGTTTAGACGGTCCGTCTGATTCAGTGTTTGAAAATTTACATCTTAACTTACATTCTGACCTTAAATCATTTTCAAATTTTTTTGGCCAGTCACGCGGGCGTGGGGTTCTACCAGCAGCTGGTCCGCGTAGACGTGTTTGGCGCGGCGGCCGCTGCCCCGCAGGGCCTTCTGCACCGCTACCTGTTCTACCTGCACTGGAGAAGTCGCAGCACACGGAGAACATCACAAAGAAGCTGAGGTACGCCGTGCTGGCCTGGGAGTGCGTGTGTGTATATATGTAAATAGTTCTAGCATAGAAAAAGAATAGTAGTCGTAGTAAACAGTAAAAGTGTTTCTTTATTTTAAAGCTTGTTTTGCATTTTACATATTTTACAATAAATTGTTTGGTCATTTATTTTTGCACAATTGAGTTATTTTGTCATGTAATCTGATTTCAATGAGAAACGGTTTCAATTAAATGAATATTTTAATCAGTGAATTATAATTAGAAGTTCATTGTTTTATGCTAAATCAAACAATACAATCAACTTAGTTTGCATGAAAGCAAAAACTATAATAATTATGTCTTATACAAAAGTTAAGCATTCATCTCAGGTCTTCAATCAAAACATGTACAGCCACATATTTTCCTTTTTATAAAGGTATTTTTACTTCTGTTGAGGTTTTTGTACGTTATTAAACACTGTGGTCATTCTCTAATGTTAGGTGAGGAAACTTGTGGGGGAAAGTGAAAAAAGTCGTTTTCACACCAGAAGTCGTTCAAACTGACTTACGGGCCTGAGATGTTTGGAGCTACATGAACCACGTGACCCCCCCACCTTTGAAATCAAAATTTCGTCCATGATTTAGTATGTATGTATTCTTTCATTTATCAGGACAGTTCTCAAAAATCACGAGGAATGGATTTATTAATTTATTAATAATAAGAAAAAAATACAAATTGACCTGATAAATCATAATATGTCAATTATAAAAAAGAAAATTTTTTTAATATTGTTCCTTCAGAGAAAGAAAAGGAGGAACTTCAATCTGTATCTTCCATTGATAATAACCATGAAATCACTGGTTAATAAGATTTGGAGATTAGTGTGCAATGAAAGATTCTTCATCAAATCGGACACTGAGCCTCCTCTTCATCAAAGTTTTATGCAACTACAGGGTGTCTTCAGTAAGAAGCTTATTAATACAGACTGCTACAGGATATTCACCATGCTCACAATCGTCTGCATCTATGACAACTTTTAAGTAAAAATACTTCATTTTCCTCTGAGATCATTAAAGTGTTTTTCGTTTTGAATAAAGACGAACAGCGAAGAGTTTCTTCAGAACTACAGACAACAAATGAATCAAGAGAAGAGAAATTCACCCAAAAGTAAGGATGCAGTTTATTATATTGACCTCTGAGCACAAACACACACACAGGCCAACCCCTAAGTACAGTGGAGGATCAGTCATGCTGTGGGCATCACATGTTACCAATACATGGGTCGGGTGTTTAAACTCTGCATCTAAACAACATTTTCCCCTCAATTAACATTTACATTTAGGTCCACTTCTAAAATAACTGCTAGCCTAACAGTTTAAGCAAGAATTAACTAAATATGGGTTAACATGTGGTCTTTTGGGAGGAAAATGTGGGATAATCACCACAGAAAAGGTCCAAATTCACTTTTTTTGCACATTTATCTCAGCCCAGAGACCTAAATCCTAAAGAAAACCTGTGGAGCCAGATCTATGGAACGTCAAAGTTGTTAAAGTTAAAGTTGTTCCATTAAAAGATTCCGTTTTGTGTTTTTTTTACAAGTTAACAATGGAAAACTGATTTTCCATTTGCTTGTTCAGTTTTTGTCTCAGATTGTATGCATTGATGACTTTCCATACCTCACTGAATGCTCCTCATAGACCGTTACTGTAAATATCGCTGCAAATAGACGAAAACAGAAATTTGAGCTTCACAGTTATGAAATGCTTGACTTTACCCATCTGTCTTTTTGATCTCCATCTCTTACACACACACACACACACACACACACAAACACACACACACACACACACACACACACCTTCATCTCTCATTGCTATTGTTCCACATATATTTAAATCGGCACTAAAGAAAGGAAAATGAAAGCCTGTGGAACAACCGCTCTGCCTCCCTGCTTCTCTCCATATGCCTCATCTGCCCTCATTAAAAGTGATGGGTGCACATCACACGTACATGCATACACACACAAGCATCAAATCACATCATCCCCAACTGTCATATTAGTAAAATATTAATGCTGAGCTTCTCTGTGTGTGCATGTGTTTCCTCTCAGGGGGGGAGTTTTTGTGCCTGGTTGGGAATTAGTGACAAAGATCTAAGACCTGGGTGGTCATCATACATGGAGAGTAACTAGCAGCAAAGCTGAACAGAGATAATCATTCAGAATGAGGTGCAAAGAAAATCAGCAAAAAAATTAAAACAAGATGTTGTGAGAAGAACAAGCCGATGCTCAGTTTGTCCTCTCTGATCTTCCTTCCATTGTTCTCTACACACATGAAGGTATTAAAGTATTTAGACGTGAATGCGACTAACTTATCCTGTTGTACTTTCATTTGGCCTGTTTTAGTAGACCAGGTGTTCCAAACTGCTTTTTCATTTACCTGGAGGTGAAATTCAACACAGAGTTGGTCAGTCCATGAAACTCTCGCTGATTAATTGCTGTCCCATAAAACAATGGATTAAGTCTCTGGACCACATATAAATGTCTCTGTGCCCGAGCGCTTGCTGCAGCTGCTAAACTGGACTTGATTTGTATGCAGTTTTAACAGCAGATACAGATGTAGGTGTTAAACTGTACATGATGCTAATTAAACAGACGCAGCTTCTATTTCTAGCAACCAGTTCCTTGATTTCTCAGCACGGCTCTCTGCTTTAAAACCAACAACCATGTCGTGAAGCTACCGGAAGGTTTGGCCATAACAACAAATCTAAATGGGGCCCCTAGTGCAGCTGATGTCCCCAGATCTGCAGAACGTAACTGACCAATCGAAATGTTTACACAACTAACCAATACTAGTACTTGCACTATATTTACCACTGGTGAATTGTACATGCAAGAGTCTGCATCCAGTGTGCAGTCCATGGTTTTATGCTAAATCAAACAGACAAATAAAAACATCTGTCCATTGGAAAAACTTATATTGCACACACTGATTTTAGGTAAAGGGAAGCAAGGAAAAGAACCTGTTCTCTCATAGGTAGGAGTGCAGGCTGATCCTCAGGTGCAGCCTGGTCATCCAGCAGATCACTAAATGTTCAGACTCGGTGCGTGATCAGCAGCTTGGTACACACACTCACACCGACCCATCAGAGTCATGGCACTCTTGCTTTGAAAGGTCTCATGGATCTCCATAGAGGCCTGAGATTTCTCACTAGAATGTGATTGTAGTTTTCAACAACCGAGCTTTCCAGCAGGGAGACACCGCTAACTCTACGGAGCTCTGCTAACTTTGCCGCTGTGTTAAACAAGTCAGGGTTTTTTCACCCATGTAACCAGAGAGGCTCCGTAGTTTATGCTCTCATAGATGTTTTTTTATTTTTTTACGTTGCTTGGAACATTGTGGCAGGACCTGGCAACAAAACAGTAAAATAAATCCACTGAATGAAAATAAGATGCTAAACATAACGCTGAAAAAAATCCTGCCACCAACGTCGTTCCATTTTTCAACAGATATGTTTTAAAAGAAATGTTCTTATCAACTCTAACCTTGTTTGACAAGTGACCTCTGGGACACATGGTGCAAGCTGCACCACATCAATGGTTGCCATGCAACACAGACGGCACTACAGGTAATAACAGGCAACCTTTCGAACCAGCCAGCTCACCGGGAAGCGCTAACCTCCAGGGCTGCTGGTCGCAGCCAGCTGCCTGTGAATGTGGAGACAGCACATTTTTCTAAAACCTAATAAAGTCCTGAAGTAACACAAAGAGTAAGACGGATCAAGCAAAGCGAAACAGAAAGGAGAAGGAGTTGGAGAGAGTCGCAGAAGAAGAATGAGGGAAACCTTGAGGAGGAAGCTTGGTTAAAGAAGACAAAGTGTTATTGCTGTTTGGTTCTGGAGCAAAGGAGGCCTCGTCCTTTTACCTTCCTCTCACGCACACAAATACACACTGGGGTATGGATGGTGGGGTCTATGGGCACCAAGGTCTTTCCTCTCACTAAATTAAAACCATTAATAACCAACTGGGAGAAAAGGAAGAAAGGAGGCATGAGGGAGATGGATAGACAGCAGAAAAACAGATGTAAGAGGAATGGTGCGAATCATGAGGTGATCTGATGAGGAAACCTGAGGGATAAGGAACTGATGCTGAAGGAGGGTTAAAGTTTCAGGAACTTGATGTTCTCAGTAAGAGTTTTGCTCTCCACTGTCAAAGTCAACGACTCAATGGAATCTGATGGGATTCCTTTGATTGGAAACATTTTAGAACTGATTTGATTATGATGTATTTATGAAATAAATCATGGACATCATGTATTGAATGAAATTGATTTGTTGTAAAGTGCCTTGAGATGAAATGTGTTGTAAATTGATGATATATAAATGAACTGATTGTTGATTATTCTTTTTCTTGAGCGGAAAAGGCGCCGCTAGAAACGTAAATACTGTAAAGTTTTTACTGAAATTGAAACAACACAGAAATCTGAAGTAATTTTTCTTTCTTTCTTTTGTTTTTTTTTATTTTTGTATTTTGTGACTTTTTGTTACCCCCAGATTCTAGTTCTGCTAACATCTGATTGTATCTATTTCCATGTTGTCAACATGAAACTGAGAACTGTGCAACACTCACTGCTAATCACAGCTCAGTTTCAATCAGAAAGGATTTTTTTTTTATGTAGATGTAGAGATTATTCATCTTTGCAACCACAGGATAAAATTACAAAAGCTACAGTGTTACATCCTGAAGTTTGCAGGCCTTTCAAAAGGTAAAATTGCTGATCACAAAAAAGGAACAAAACCATGAATCATGCCAGAATGTTTGTGTCGATACTTCTTTACTTTCTTTTGCCTCAGCATTGGAGGCTTTTAAATCTCTAAGTGGGGTACTGGTTTGTTATGTCTCCAAGCTGCAGCTTTCAGACAAAATTTTCCTGACAATGACAGAAGTAACTACGATTATAGTACAAACCTAAACACTAGTAAGGAGAAATCTATAGCGCTGCGTTCATACCGGAAGCGTCTGGAGCATCAAAACGGCTTGCGCCGCGTTACGTGCATTAAGACCAGAGCGTTTGGAGTGTTTTGGTGTTTAGAGCGTCAAACACATTTAGAGCGTCTGATGTGTCTGGTGCCCAAAACGCTCCAAACCCTTGAGTTTGGAAAATTGAACTTTGGCCGCTTGAGCGTGGACCAATCAGAGAGCTCCTTCTATGTGACGTAGTGGCGGAAGATTCTGAAGTGATGATGGAGGATAGATTTATTGTGGCTGTTTTCTCTAATTCCAGTGAAACTAGTGCTGAATTCGACCCTCGTCAGCGTTAAGCTCCTGGACAAAGAGGAGAAAAAACTGAATATAAAAAACAGCTGATGCCTCCAGAACAGAAACAACCGTAAATATATCGCCTTATTAAAACGGACCTGAATTACTAGAAGAAATGATACACAAGTGACTACAGAGAGCCAACAGGAACGACATAATTATAGTTTTTTGTGTGTTTTTTCTCAAAATAATTATTTTCTCAGGTAAAAAGTTAACAAAATGTACACAAGTCCAACTTCAAGCTTTCAGTTTGAATGCAGCTTAAGTCCGTGAAACAGAAACTTTAAACAATTTACATGCTTTAACTGTTTTGAAATGTAAAATATTGAGCAATTACCACATTTTGTAAACATTTAATGCAAAACTGAACAATAAAACGATGATTTGAGCCTAATAAACTATGGTAACATTCAGATTTTCTTAAACAAACAAAAGAAACATGCATCACTCTGTGTGATTAATTTATGTAACACATTTTGTATCTTTTGATTTGAGTACCTCTTCAACAGTGAAGTATTTGTACTAAGATATACAAAAACATTCTGAACTGAGGAGCTTTTAAAATCAAATAATTAATTTTTGTTCCACGTTTTCATTGAAACGGCACAAACCAAACTAATGCGTTTCTTTGAGTGTCTGATAAAACAGCAACATTTTACTAATTTTCTGCAGGTTAAAACAGAATCTAACCCCATTAGTGCTAAACATACTTGTTTTTTATAACAGTTTAGATTTTGAATAGCTATTCCTGGTATATAATACAAAAACAGCTGATACAGTGTGCATTCAGCAATTAGTGAGGCAGATATAATAAAGCTCAGCAAGGTGTAAAAACACCTTTCCTTTCTTGTAGTAAAAGCTGGACACACAGATCGAGGTTACCGATATCGCCTAGCAACCGCCAGCCCTGCACATCACTTTCTTCCCTCTCCCTGTTGTTCACATGTCCATTTATGTTCATTGAAATCTGTCAGATAGTTCACCAGTTTCATAAGCAACAGCAACCTTGAGTCAGCTCACTGCGTTTTTTCATCAACACACAAACACATGTCTACACACACACACACACGCGCGCACACACACACACACACACACACACACACACACACACACACACACACACA
>JAVLVB010000567.1:26804-40758 GCA_032876305.1 Orestias chungarensis | reverse complement strand
CCACTGTCGCTACATGCATGCTCAGTATGAGGGATTGCTGTAAAGTCAACGACAACACAAGCCATTGTTTCTGTCTGCTGATTCCAGAGGAGTGAATGCTGCAAGTCAATGACTCCATGAATCTGCTGGGGTTCCTTAGATTGGAAACTTTTTCAAATTGATTTGTTAGAATGTATCCTTGATTTTAATTGATTTTTTTTAAAGTGCCTTGAGACGACACCTGTTGTAAATTGGCGCTATATAAATAAACTGATTCTTGATTCTTGATTTGACCAATACAAGTTTATTGAAGCCTAGTTTGAAAATGAAAATTATTTTAAGTGTTTTATCTTGTTTAAAAATGTGTTAGCCTTTTTTGTACAACATGATGCAGATGAAGAAAGCTACAATGAGATTGGTTTTCCTTTTCTTTAACCGGACTGACTAAATTTTCCAGTGCCGAACAAAAAACTTCAGCATTCAGGTGCAGACATTAAGAACCAGAGGAACCTTAATACATGCCTGATTTTTACAAGCACGTTAAATTTCAATAAATCTTTAAAGTCTGATTGTCTTAGAGCAGCCAGTGGCACATCTGTAGTTGTCAGACATCAGTGTGACGGTCAGCAGATCAGAAGTGTCCGATGATGCGTGACACAAATACTGACTGCATCAAAATTAACAAATCAAAGAAAGCTAACAATATAGTAACAACAGTCACTAGCTTTCAAATGGTCATGAAGCTGTTGATCAAATTTTTTAAAAGCCAAAAAATCAACAAGAAAAACAACAGAAAATAGAAATGAGGTGTTTCTCTCTCCTGGTTCAGAATGAATCAACCAGGCTATGCAATGTGTAATTTTGTCACATCAGAACCTATTAGGGAAATGTGTTTCCATCTTACCTTTATTGCAATAAACTCTTCTAAGAAAAGTCAATATATAAATTTTGCCATTTTAATCAACGAAAAAACACAGCTTCAGAAATCCATGAACAAAAATTTCTTTCTAAGGTTAGGGTTAAAACATGAAAAAAGAGTTAAAAGTCCCAAGAAAGGTGGTTCAGCCAGAATTACTCCAAAAAGTTCACCAACCACTCAAAGGTCAAACAAAGTCTCACAGGGACTTTTGAAAGTGTTGCAGGCGTCACTTTTTTTCCATTCTACTATTTCACAGCACTTAGTCCAATTGTAATATGTTCATCACCGCAAAAACTTTGATTTGTGCCACTCTCTGTTGGGCACTAATTATTATTACTCAGTCATTTCAAAGCATGTGCATTCTTAAAGTTAATGTGGCACTTTATCAGATTTTTACATCGATCTGCAGAAGAAACCAGACGTGGTAAATCTGGACGTAAACAATGTCTGAAGCAAGCAGTGCCAAATTTTACTTTCTGATTCTTAGCTTCCTTCATCTTGTTACAAACTTGTGACAATTTGGATGGATCTAGTGTTTCCAACTCCCTGACCCGATTATTTATTATCCACCTAATTTTTGTATTGCAATGTTTACCAATATTATTTACATTATAACATTTTCTAATATCAAGGAATCAACGAATCAACGAATTTTTATTTGTCATCACATGTGGTGGGACGAAATTCTAATCCCCCGGTCCAGTTTACACCCTGATAGCAATTTTAAATAATATAATAAAATATAAGAACTATGCGAGAATAGGATTTGACTACACAGAATCTACAATATGGACAATATCCTTCAGCCCTACATTGTACTTTATTTCACTGAGGCAACGTTAGAGAGATCAACATAAACCAAATGTAAGGTCTTTCTTTGGTGTTATTCTATACAAACAAAAAAGATTTATTTGGTATCTGTATCTTACTCTATCACTTCCTAGGCTGGATGACATAGGGACCCATTTTTCCCAATAAACTAGTTTTTCCTACTACTCTCCATTTATGTGTGTTTGCAAAAGTGTTGCCTCTTTGTTTAACTAGTTTTGTTTAAATCCGATTTTCCTTTGAATTTTCTGAGAACTTTTAAAATCCTTAAAATTTAGAAAATGTGAAGGAGGCATCTTGTAGTTTGAAGTGAATCAACAAGGATACACAGAGCCTAATTCAATCAGACACTCGTGCTACATGGCTGTAATACAAGGGAAGCAGTTGAATGACTTTACTATATTAGAACTTCTGTTTGAATTTCCTTTTGTTTTCCTTTTTTGAAAGGCCAATCAAGAATAAAGAATTAGTTTATTTATATAGCGCCAATTTACAACAGATGTCGTCTCAAGGCGCTTTACAAAAAAATCAATTAGAATCAAAGATACATCATAAACAAATCAATTTGTAAAAGTTTCCAATCTAAGTAACCCCAGCAGATTGCATCGAGTCATTGACTTGCAGCATTCACTCCTCTGGAATCAGCAGGCAGAAACAATGGCTTGTGTTGTCGTTGACCTTACAGCAATCCCTCATACTGAGCATGCATGTAGCGACAGTGGAGAGGAAAAACTCCCCTTTAACAGGAATAAAAAACGTCCAGCAGAACCAGGCTCAGTACAAACAGCCATCTGCCACGACCGACTGAGGTTTGAAAAGACATAAAGCTAAATTAGAAGCACAGGATACTGAAATAATAGAGTTTATAGCAGCAGTTGTAGAACGTCACTGGAAGCATCTCAGCCCATGTTCTCCTCCAAGCAGCTGTCTCAGCTAACAGAACGCCAGCCTAGGTGTGGTTACTATGGAGAGAAGAACACTAAGAGAAAACAAAAGGTTAACAAGGTTGAAATAACGGTAACTAAGTAGATTGGACAAAGGAAGAAAGTAGCAGAGAGAGAAGTGGTCAGATTGTCCTCCAGCAGTCTAAGCCTATAGCAGCATAACTATAGAAAAACTTAAATAACTTAACCCTATGGAGTGAGACATGAAGAAGGTAGAGCAAAGGAAAACCGTCTGTCAAGACTGAGTTCCTCCCCAACCGGATTATTCTGTCTTCTCTACCTCTTCCTAACTATAAACTTTACCAAACAGGAAGGTTTTAAGCCTAGATTTTAAATTAGACAGGGTGTCTGCCTCACGGACTAAAGCTGGAAGCTGGTTTCAGGATTTATAGATAAATACAGTTGTGTATCATCAGCATAACAGTGGAAATTAACACCATGCCGTCTGATGATTTTACCAATAGGGAGCATGTATATAGTAAATAGAATTGGGCCAAGTACAGAACCCAGTGGTACTCCACAAGTAACCTTACAATGCGGAGAAGATTTATCATTTAGATGAACAAACTGGGATCTATCAGACAAATACGATTTAAACCAGCCTAGTGCTGTTCCCTTGATCCCCACAGTGTGTTCGAGCCTCTCAATAAGGATATTGTGATTGACTGTGTCAAAAGCAGCACTGAGATCTAACAGAACTAGAATAGACCCGAGTCCATTGTCTGAGGCCATGAGAATATCATTTGTGACTTTAAGGAAAGCTGTCTCAGTTCTATGATGAGCTCTGAAACCTGACTGAAATTCTTCAAATAGGTCATTATTCCTCAAATGCTCTTTCATTTGATTAGCAACAATTTTTTCAAGGATTTTAGATAAAAAAGGAAGCTTAGATATGGGTCTGTAATTTATTAAGTCTTCTTGATCAAGAGAAGGTTTCTTAAGTAGGGGTTTTATTACTAAAACCTCCTTCTACAGATGTGTGGTGGAGAGCGTATGTGCTCCAGCATCAACGTGTGGCATGGAAGCTGCTCTGCTGCAGACAGGAAAGCTGTGCAGAGGGTGGTGAAGGCTGCACAGAGGACTGTTGGAGTCAGCCTCCCCAGCACCACAGACATTTACACCTCCAGATGCAGGAAGAGGGCCTCCGGCATCATGAAGGACCCCACACACCCAGCACACTCACTTTTTGTCCCGGTCCCCTCAGGCAGGAGGCTGCTGAGCATCAAGTGTAAAACCACCAGACTGAGAAACAGCTTCATTCCGGAAGCTGTGAGACTCTCAAACACACTCAATTACAAATGAAAAACACTTTCTCATTTAACCGGCACTGTTCACTTTAATATCACACTTTAAAATGTCACTTTAATATGTCACTTAATATGTCACTTGCACTCCGAATTTTCATTGCTGCTATGTCCGAAGTCTCATATTGTAGATTCTGTGTCCATATTGTAGATTCTGTGTAGTCAAATGCTATTTCTCGTATAGTTCTTTATATTTTATTATATTATTTAAAATTGCTATCAGGGTGTAAACTGGACCGGGGGATTAGAATTTCGTCCCACCTCATGTACCACATGTGATGTGATGACAAATAAAATTCCTTGATTCCTTGATTCCTTGAAGAGCCTCTGGTACATAACCATTCACTAATGACAAATTAATCATATCCAAAATGGGGGTAATAATAATAGGAAATACTTCTTTATATTTTTGAAAGCTCAGAAGGCTCAGAAGGCTCAACTGGAACAAAACACTTCAAACAGAGATCAGGCTCCAGAGCCACATTCAGTACCTCATTGCTTACTGAGGTAGTAGTTATGTTTGGTAGGATGCCATAAATTTTAGTTTTAATAGATTCAATTTCATCAATAAATAATTCCATAAAGTCATTACAGCTAAGAGTTGGAGGAATGGATGATTTCTCGTAAGTTTCCTTTTTATGGGGGCTACGTTGTCTAACGTTGTACGCAATGAGGATGTAATACTATGAACAACAGCATCAATCTGTGTAGGGCATGAAATTAATTTGTTGCCCTCCACAGCGTTTCTCTGAAATACTGACAAATTTAGAAGTGGAATGGATTCTTTAAAGGCTGTAACAGCATTGTCCGATAGACACCTACTATAAAGACTTTTTCTTTCAGATTTTAAGTACTCGGTGAAAAAGAACTCAAAAGTTATCAAAAAATGGTCAGAAAGGAGAGGGTTATGAGGCAGTACTGTAACTTTTTCACACTCAATCCCATAAGTCAGCACAAGGTCTAAAGTGTGACCAAGAGAGTGGGTAGGTGTTTGGATTTTTTGAGTGAAGCCAATTGAGTCTAAAATGGCAGTAAAGGCTACATTTAGGCTGTCATTTTTGGTGTCAACATGAATGTTAAAATCTCAACTATAATGATTTTTTCAGTGTTTAACACTATTTCAGATAAAAAATCTGAGATCTGATCTATAAGTTCAGAGTAAGGACCTGGCGGACGATACAAAATAACAAACAGAAGTGGTTTAATTCTTTTAGAGGTTGGATGAGGAAGGCTAAGGGTTAAATGTTCAAAAGAACTATAACTATTAGTTGGCTTGGGATTAATTAATAAATCTGATTTAAAAATGCTCCCTACTCCACGTCTCCCAGTACTTCGAGGAATGTGAATGTTTGAATAATTAGAGGGAGATGATTCGTTGATACTAACATAATCCTCTTGCTGCAGCCAGGTTTCTGTGAGACAAAGCAAATCAATTTGATTATCAAGAATTAAATCATTAACTAATAAGGACTTTGAGGATAGAGATCTGATGTTCAATAAGCCACACTTAATAGTTGAGCATTTTTGTTTCATCTGAGTTGTTTTTATCTTTATGAGATTTTCAGGATTAGCTCTTTTTAGATTGATCTTTAATCTATTTGGTTTTGGCCAAGGGCAAGACACCGTCTCAATGGGATGTTGGGTAGGTAACTGTAGAGAAGCCGCAGAGAGGAGTTCACCGGCCACCAATCACTGTTAATTGCGAAAGCCACTAACTACAGTAGCCACTAACCCTAACCCTAACTGTTAGTGGAGCGATAACATCACTGTGGGTCACAAACTCGAGATGGGTGGGGTGTTTGGGGTTCCTCTATATATAGTCAGAAACAGGAAACTTACAGTTAAACCTATTGACAGATCATCAGGTTTAGAAACACACAAGGACAAGACAGGGTCCCAAAGGTTGGTGGACAGAACTGGGGGCAGAACCGTGAAGAAGTAAGAAACAGGAACCGTGGTTAAGGGAAGAATCGGAAATAGGGGGACAGAAACCATTTTTAAATGTTGAGAAAAATTCAGGCCACCAGATCCAGAGTAGAGACGAGAGGTGGTAATTAGGAGGCAGAAACGAGGTCGTTTCCAGAGATCAAAAAGCAGAGATGAATCCGATGTGGGGAATGCAAGAATGGGAAATCCATGAGGGAGAACAGCGATTGTTATCAGGCAGTCAGGCTATGAAGCAATACTGGACATTCACCTAAACCAAGGCCTTCAAAAATCTGCCACTGTTTGTCTGTTAGAGAGCCATTTATAAAGACAGAGAAGCAGTTGGTAGCAATGGAAGTTGATTAGACCAGAGCGGGAGTGGCACAGATGGGATGAGAGACTAATCAATATCGGGTGCAGAGGAAAATGTAACAATGGTGTTCTTCTACACACTGGGATGGCTTTCAGATCATACACAGTTCACACAGAACTCTGACCACATAAAAAAAATCTGACTTTGGAAGAAAAAATCTCAATAGAGCATCAAAACCTGCTGGGCAAATGTACAAGTTCTGCCTTCCTCTTCTCTTCATGCTCCAACTCTTCCCTTTATTTCCTATAATATTGTAATGTAAATCTTGACTCATTCCTTTATCGTCAGTCATCTGCTTGCTTTTACTGTCAGAGAACCAATCTGCATGTGTTAATATATGGTAAAAGAGCAAAGAGAGGCCACATCATCAGTCCAATCGGAACCTTTAGTATTTGTTTTCTGCATCTTTTCTAAGGATCTCACTTTACTTCACTGGTTGCACACTTTTATAGACTAAGGTAAATCTGTCAGCCAGAACCATATGTAAGTAGAAAAACAGAGAGGCTAATCTCTCTTTCTGTTGCAGGAACCCAATCAGAGAACCATCAATTCCTTCTGTTTGCTCCATTAACCCCAGCTTCCTTTCTTCGACTGACTCACAGCTTCACATGTTCAGCTTCCTACTAATTGGGAGGCAGTGACCTGGTGTATCAGACCTGATAAAGGCCATATTAAGGAAATTAATGAGATCTGACAGACACCAGCTTTAATCATTTAGGGCCTAATCATTGTGTCACACCGACCCACAGGCACAGAGCCGGGGCAAAAACAAGCCTACACTCCCATGCGCAAATGCATGAGTCAGTGATGGACAAATCAAAAATTTTACAAATAGAAATCTCAATGTTCTAGAAATAAACACTTTCTTAGGGTTGAATATTTTCTTATTGGAGAATTAAATATGTATTTGGACTTTAGAATAAAAGGATGACTGCACTGCCTGGATGAAAAACATGTACATATACATCTGAAGAAAAAACTACAGTATAACAATCACCCCAGAAAAGCAGGGGTGAAGATTCTTGATTCTGCTGTGAATTTTGCAAAATCTCGTCCTGTTACTGCGATGAAAATGCGGAAAAGTGGGAAAAACTTGAATTATTGTTTCCAAATGTAGGAGAATAAACATGCTTCTCCCGGATTGGGTAAAAAGCAAACTTGACATAACATAGCAGTGTTATGTAGCTGAGCCAGTGGTGACATGGGTGATCTAAGGCAGGGGTCGACCATCTAGGGCTGAGACACGAATAGGGACATCGAGGGGTGTAATCTGAATCTGTAACTGTTCTGTTATGGGCATATGTTATTGGGCTATTAGTGGCTGCTTGCAACCAGAGTCAACTGTCAGTGTGAGTCTTTTCTAGGCACTTCCCCAGGTACCCAGAGGGGGTCGTTTGTTTCTCTGATGCTGGAGCTCCTTCCACAGGTGCAACTGGTTTCCACTGACGAGCTGGGCCAGTATAAGAGGAGTGGTGAACCAGCTACTCACTGCCTGAGTATTATCTACCACTGGTAATTTGTTCTCAGTGCTCCCTTACAATTTTTGAATGCTCATAGTAGTCTCTAGTGTCTCCTGTTTTTCAGCAACCTTGGATTTTTGTATGCCTCCTGTAGTCTCTAGTGTTTTTACAGTCTCTAGTATTTTTGCTCCCTGCTATCTAGAGATTTTTGTATGGTTTTTGGGCTCACCGTTATTTTGTTACTTTGTTTCCCACGCTCTAAACAACCGTTGTGTCTCCCCCCCAGGTTTTCCCTCTCATCCCGCGCTCTAACTCTGCAATTCCTCCCTGGCTTCCCTCACCATCTGGTTCCCACTCCTCTTGGCTAGCTCGATCTGTCCGCTCCAGCATCAACCAATCTACTGCTCTGACCCCCTCTGGAACATAACTCATCATCCCCTCTGGAAGGCTCACCACTCACCTCTCCCTGGCGAATCAACTCACCATCTCAAGTAAGATCATTCCCTTCATTTATTTTCTCTCTCACTGAACTGTTTACTACTTCACTTGTCCTCACCCTTAGAAGCTCCCGGTCTCCCACTTCGTTGACGCTCACTGTTCCCTGTTGTCCATCTGTTTCCCGTTCCACGCCATTCACTGCTGTTGCCCGCTGCCAATCAGTTTGGATCTCTTTCCCAAAAATATCCACAAAAATAAATCATTGTTAACGTCTCCTGAGAGTAATCTGTTTATGTGGGTCCAAAGTCTAAACCGCAACATAACGCAACTAAAGCGGCGAGGTTGAATGGATTGAGATTATTTCTGATAGTAGCTGGAAGAAGGCGAGATCATTCAGTGCAGATTGTTTGGTCCGTCTGTGGCCTCGTGTTCACAGACAGACCCGACCGGGGAGCTGAGACTTGCCTTGATTCAGGGATGGACAGTTGGCGATGTAATGCCCAGGAGTACCACAGTAGAGAACCTCCCAGGACTGCATCCTCCGCTGCCCTCCGCAGCCTGGTAAGGCTCGAGGGGGAAGAGGATTAGCTGAGGCTGGACGGCAACGAGGTCCTGACTAACAGTCTGCGGTTAGCTCTTAATCGGACACTCTCCCTCAGACGACCATCGACACGGGCAGCTAAAGCTATATATTCATCTAACGATGCGGGTTCGGCGAACAGCACTAACTCGTACCTAAACGAGTCATTTAGCGCATGGAAAAACGTACCATTTAGAGATCGAGGATCCCATTCTAGGTGGGCTCCAATTTACGAAACTCAATGGCGAACTCAGCCACGGACCTAGAGTTAATCTTTTGTACACAGCAAATTCAGAAGACTTGGATTCTAAGTGTTAAACTAGACACTAGTAGACTAGTAGAGTTAATTATACTCTGGATAGAGCTAATCCTTTAAAACTAACTCCCAGTTGTAAAATAGTTGTTGTAAAAATGAAGTGTCACTAAATCAAACCTCTGAGTGTAAACGTTTAAACATTAACTCTGAACTTCTTACTCTAAACTCTGATCCTGTATTTCACACCTCAAGTGTGACAAAGCGGCTGGATAGATCAAGTGGTATGTTGCCTGACTTCCAATTGGAAGGTCCTGGTTCAAATCCAGCCCATGGCAAAATACCACAGCATCCAGTGTGGGTCCTTAGGCAAGACCCTTTGCGCTACTGCCTACCTGGCGCCGCAAATTGCTGCCTCGGTGTGATTACACCAGTCTGATGCTGCAAATGGCCTTAGTGTAATTACACCAAAACAAATTCCTAGTATGTCCTGTATGTACCTGGCAAATAAAGTTGATTTAATCTTTGAGTGTTAACCGTCCCTCAGCCCCTCCCCTGTTACAATACGAACCCTGCTCTGCTGAAGAACTCTTACTTTGTCGGTTTCTACTGCGTTTCAATCCATCTTCAACTTTTAAGGAATACAGTGATCAGTAAGTACCTGAATAATATTTTATATTAATATTACTCTTTGGTTATTTCGCACTCGTCACTAACAGTCTAATGAGTTGGTGGTTAACATACACGACTTCCTCTCCCTGTAATATAATAAGTAACGGCAGTAAACGGTTAGTTGATTTGGCTTGCGGTTTTGTCTGAGTAAGAAGAGTCAAGCTCTTTGTAACCATATAAAAAGTGATACATTATGTTAATCGATTGATGTGACTAGCGAGTGTGCTGAAGTGGTGCTAATGCTAGCAAGCCTTTTGTCTAAAGAACTGTGTAATTTTTTTAAATTGTGAAAATAACACTGCTTTTGGTAAAGTATTTATAACTCTTTTATGGTAAAAAAATATTAAACATGAAATTGCAGTTTTCGATAGACTGCTTTCATATACCATGGCAAAACACCACGATGTCTTACTACCTCACACTGAAATATGGTTATTATTTTGAGAGAGTTAAATTTCTAAGTTTAATATAGTTTATCTTGGGAGACACTTGTCGGTTTCCTTAATAAAATAACTAACATTTTCTTCTGTGCCTTATGTCTATTTAAAATGTGAAGATCCATTAATGTCTCACATTGATTTAAAAAGTGGTTTTAGATAAATTGTTCACAAAAGCTATCCTCTCACTGAATTCATATAGAAAATGTTAGCAAAGGTGGAATATGGAGGAGTCCAAAAGTACATCAAAATCCCACAAGTTGATGAAAACCAATCACCGGCTTCTTCCATTTCATCAGATTCTACTATTATCCTCCCAAGCACAAAGAACAGGAAGAGGGCCATGAAAGACCTGGATCGCGATGAAGCAAAACGGGTAAACCTTGAAATCAACTACACATGTATTTGTTTATAAAATTAGTGCTTGATATGAGCCAGAACTTGAACTATTTATTTTAGTTTAATGTAATATGTGAAACTTAAAGTAACTAACCACATGTAGTCAACTAATTTGAAGCATGAAGCTAAGGGTTAAAAAATGTAATGTTGTCTTGACATAGGGTTGAAACTGCTCTGAACTCTAAGCCAAAGGATGAGGATATCTTGAAAGAGTATGACAAAACCAAAGCACTGTCAGTTGCAACATGCAAGCAGATGATCAACATTCTGGTTGCAGAAATGGTATAAACATACGGGTAAGAAATCATTTCTAATATAATGGGAAAGGAAAACATGACTGTACACATCTAATAAGTAATTTGTTTCTAAAGGAGAATTCCACCAATTGACTTAAATGACTTAAAAATAAAATATCACCACGTCCAAAAACTAACTTCTCTGCTGATGACAAAACTAATACAATGACACTTCATATAATGCCCCACAGCCCCATACCATGATAAAAGCCACAATCTTAAGTTGAAGTAGTTTCCTTACATTGCCCAATGAGTGTTTTGTAAATCCTTTCATATCTGTATCTCCCATTGGGTCATCGTGATACAGCAAAGATTTGATATCTGAAATTAGGTCAAAAAATGCCCACATTGTCAGAATCAGTATCTGCAATCACTACTACTTTATATTTGATGGGTGTGCATCCAGGAACACTACTATGATCCCCAGACCAATACTGGCTATCTTTCATGGAGACTAAAGACAGTACAACGCAACACCCATGATGGCTTCCGTGAGTGCTCAAGGCCTGATTTCCAGAAAAATCCGACAACCCATCGAATCTCTGTTAACTGGTGATCAGCTCCTTGGTGAGGACTGCAGGGAAGCTCTCTCAATAATGAGACACTCAACAGACAAATCTGTGGTTAAAGACAAGATGAGAGCCACCTTTGACTACAGACAGAAGCTGGTCCATGACCAGGATGCAACAGCTTCAGTGTTGGATGTCTTCCCTCGTTTTCTTGATACAGCTGGACTGGTACTAATATGTAGAGATTTGTTTTTGTTGCAAATTATTTGAAAACTGATTCTTTCTAATGAAAAAGGCATTTTAGTAAGCTTTATGTGGACATTGTGCCTCTGTTTTTAGATTGAACAGGATTTTTCCATGATGTTCAGGGACCATGTATCTGTGAGGTTTCTTGCAAGGTGGTCTTCAGATTTCAAGCACAGAGTCATTCACGAATGTCAGAGTCTTCACTCAAGTTCTTATGTTGACGAGCTGCTGGCTGCTTCTGATCTTGAGGTTGAGAATGACTAAGGTAAATATGACGTTTTTCTGTATTTGACATACAATCTGTTGTCCATTTCAATTAATTCAATATGCAACAGTCATCCAAAGCTAGATTTAATTTCCAGAAATAAATAAGTTGATTTCTGTTGTTTTGATAGCGATGAATATTAAGTTGAGTTTTATTAGTCAACAAAAACAATAATTTCAATTTGATGGTAAATTGTATCTTTAGTAAGCCAGAAATAATGGTTTACAATGTTTTTGTTTGTCTCAAATATTTGTCTTCAAGGCTGGGATAGTGATATATTGTCTCACCTGTTGCATCTTCTGCCCCCTACATCAAAAGGCCAGAAAAGATCTCCTAAAATGAGCTCAGCACAGGCAGCCAATCATGTTGGCAGATTCATTAAGGTACTATCTGCTTTTTGTACTACCGTGTAAAAAGAGGTGCAGATTGGACTAATTCTTGCTGTGTATCTTGTCTGTTATGCTAAGTATATGCACAATGTGTCATTCAAACTAAAGGAAGGAGCCAGCCTCTCTACATTCCTGGATAAAGTTGATGCAAGGCAGCCTTTCCTCCTTTGTGTCGGAGAGAAAATACAGAAAATCACAAGCTTCTTCATCGTCGTCGACCAGAAAGCTATCCCATGCAACGCTCAGACATTGGTGGCCGCTTTTGATGTGCTGTTCAAGGTTCACTATGTCTTCAGCCTCTCCTATGATGAAGCACTTTCTGCATTCTACACTTTCATTCAAACAGCGATATACAACATTGATGTTGGAACCACAAAGGAAACCCCACGAGTCAAGGAAATGAGGGCCAAACTACTGCAAGACCATTAAAACGTCACCACTTTACAAAAGTCAGAGCACAGCTGGAAAAACTGTCTCATGTTCACATGTTTTGTTTGTAAAAAGTACCTCAAAAATAGTTCAGTTCTTTGTCAGCATTTAAAGTTTCAGCATGGACTATATCCAGCTAAAAACATACGTTTGAAATGTGGAGAGCAAGGATGTCTTTCATCTTTTTCTACATACAATGGCTTCAGAAAGCACCTAAAGACTGCTCATAAGAAACAAGATGAACTACTCGATACTAAACCGGAAGTGGTCATACAAAGACATTTTGAGTATGAATCTTAAAGTGAACAGGCAACAACATCTGCTGCATCCATGTTACCGGTTCCCTCTGTAATTACACAGGACTCACTTGAAAAACTGTGCGGTTCAGTTGTTTCACACTTACAAACCTCAGGTTGTTCTCAAAGCACTATCCAAACTATAGTTTGTTCAATGGAGGAAGTTATTAGTGATGTTCGAGCACAAGAAGCAGTTCTCCAAACATTTTCCTCTGAAACTAAAGAGTCAGAAATTTATAAGAAAGTAGAGTACTGTTTGAATCAATTAGACAATCCCTTTTCAAAATTTAACACCCAGATGAAGAGACAAAAATATCATGATGAAAAATGGGAAATAGTTGAACCTAAAGAATTTGTCCTTGGTGTGAGAATGGATACACGTAGAAATAGAACTACCGGTGTATATAGTCAGATTCCTGTAACAGACAAGCACATGTATGTGCCAAAATTAGGTACACTAAAATCCCTTTTCAAAAATACTGAAATAAGAGTGTTCCTTGCAGGAGAAATACTGTAAAAAGGGGACATGCAAAGATATTAATGATGGTTTTTATTTTCAAAACCATCCTCTTTTTTTTCCACAACAGAGACATGCTCTACAAATTTTACTTTATGATGATTTTGAAACGGCTAATCCGTTGGGGTATAAGAAGGGGATCCATAAACTCGGCTGTGTTTATTTTACTTTAAAAAACTTCCCACCCAAGGTGAACTCTGTGCTAATGAACATACATCTTGCTGCTCTTTTCAACACCCAAGATTTAAAGACTTATGGTTTTGAAGAAATATTAAAGCCTATAATTGACGATTTGAAAATTTTAGAAACTGAAGGAGTCCAACTCCCATTTAGTGATGAAACAGTGTTTGGCCCTGTAATTCAAGTAACAGGAGATAATCTTGCTTTAAATAGTTTGCTCGGCTTTGTTGAATCTTTCAGTGCAACAAACTTTTGTAAATTCTGTCTGACAAGTAAGGAAGAAATTCAGTCTGTTTTTTCTGAGGATAATCCAGG
>JAVLVB010000567.1:6444-18461 GCA_032876305.1 Orestias chungarensis | reverse complement strand
AAAGTTTCCAGTCTAAGGAACCCCAGCAGATTCATGGAGTCATTGACTTGCAGCATTCACTCCTCTGGAATCAGCAGACAGAAACAATGGCTTGTGTTGTTGTTGACTTTACAGCAATCCCTCATACTGAGCATGCATGTAGCGACAGTGGAGAGGAAAAACTCCCCTTTAACAGGAAGAAACCTCCAGCAGAACCAGGTTCAGTACAAGCAGCCATCTGCCACGACCGACTGGGGGCTGACTAAGCAGTTTCATTCATCAGAATGTAGTTTGCTCTTTTCTTCATGAAATCTAATCCGTTTTAACATCTACAACATATAATTCAGAATACTCTAGCTAGTACAAAAAGTAAGAATCAAAATTCTCCTAACCAGCTTAAACCAGGAAGTATGACGAAGCTTTGGTTAAGGATAGCTTTAAAGCCATACAGCAAAATGTTCACAATGGCCCAAAATGTGTCCACCATCTCAACAAAACGTGTTTAAAACTTCAGGGTCTTTTTTTCAGCGGAGATCCTTTTAAAGCATCTTTAAATGTAAAATGGTGAATGACAGAGAGTTGGTTTGGAAAGTGGGTTCTAGACAGAAACTAACTCTATTTACGGAACCTCGACATGGAAACGTTTTTCCTCCACATTTCTGATCCCGTTTCTGTTTTTGGACCATCGAGTCCGGCCTAATCTCTAATTAGATTAAAGAACCAGTGTATAAATCTGACTGCACGACTCTCACCTTTACTAAAGATCCGGCTCAGTTTGTATAAAACAAATCCGTCTCTGTCCTTTCCCCAAATCTGAATTCTCAACAGCCACCAATCAGTTTCTACGTCCCCAGAGGTTTCTGATCATGATCATCTCAAGGGAGATTAATAAAAAACGTAAAAGTTTATTCATTAGTTCTGGTTAAAAATCAGCAACTTAACCTTAAGTTGGCAGGAGATCAGTTCTGGCATTCGTGTATGGTGTCTCTCTTGGGGAGGTGGGACACATAGAACTTAACCTCTTCATTGTTCTCCTCTTTTGTCGTTTTTGCTGTTTTATTGTAATTCATTTATTTATCAATTTTTTTCCATCGTATGTGAGCGACAGACTATTTTAGTCTGGAATAATAAACTACCACCAAAACTAAACTAACCTGATGTGAAGACGTTAAAAGATGGTTTCTTTTTTGGAAGTCTCTTCCACCTCATCTTTATGGCTTTTAAGAACGAGCTTTAAGGAGTAACCATTCTTCCCTTTGCTTCCTGTGTGTTGGTCCGTGTGTCTCTGAGCTCCGGCAGCAGATCCATTAGTGTTCCTCGCTGTGCCGGCTGTATATCATTACTGTTAACATCTGCATAAATCTAAATAAAGCTCTAATTTCAGTGTGGATTCAGCACTGACCTCTCTTCCCCCCTAAGCCTGTTTGTCAATTTGCATAAATGAGTGATGATTGTGAGTTTGTGGGCAATATGCAAATGAGCCAATTATGATTGATCAGCTGATTGATGGCTGCTGTCCTTGCACAGCATCCCAAAGCTTGCGTCGCTTTTCGCTTAAAGTCATTTTGCAAAATGGTGGAGGAGTGGCTGAGAGAGGAGGGTGATGTAGATCAGCAGGTAACTGTCATGATCTGTGTTTTTGCCTTGTTGAGTTTACTATTGTTGTCTTGTATTATTATTATTATTATTATTATTATCTCTATTAGGACTATTTATTATTGTTTTCTTTAAGTTAATTTGTATCTGGTTGAGTCTTTGTTTTTGTTTGTGTTCTGTAGTTTTCCCTTGTTCTCTCTCTCCTTCTTCCTGTGTGTGTGTGTTCACTCATTATCATTCACAGCTGTTTCCAATCTTCCGGTTATCTCCTCCACTGCTCCACCTCCTGCTTCACAGTATTTAAGCCCTTTTCATTCATACATTCCCTGCTGGATCGTCCGTTACCTTACCTCGTCTCTGAGCTCCATCTCCTGCCGTTTCCTCACTGTCTCCCAGTAAGCCTTTCCCCCTGCTCGCTTGATTTTTTTGTGCTGATTCTCTCTCCACCAGTGTTTCTTCTTCTTTGTTTATCCCTTGATAGTTTATTTTCTTTGTTTGTCTCCATTTTCCTTCGCCTCCCTCCTTGTTGCTTGTTTCTTATAGTTTTTTTCTTCAGTGTTTGTTTCTTTGTTTGACTCCAGTTCCACTCGCATCACTAGTTGTTATTTTAGTTTGTTTATTGTCAAATCTTCTATTCCTGCGTTCCTCCGAGAGTTTGTTTACTGCTATTGTCAGGTTCTGTAGTTTCCACGTACGCTTCAGTATCCGTCTGTTTACGTTCCTGTTTAATTCCGCGTTATTCCCTGTTCCGTTCCACATTATCTTGGCACTGTTTATGTTCAGATCATAAATCGTTTATTTCTCATGTAATCCCACCTCTGCTCGAGTCATTATCGCAAAATCTGACAGTAACGTGTTTACCAAGCCCTGCAGAAGGATTCCATGTCCTCCAATATGTCCACATTTTGTCTCATTAGATAATGTTCTAAACGGAGAAGAGGTTAATCGTAGGGTAACTGGGAAATTATCAAGTTTTCGGTGTTAATTGTTGGGGGGATCCATTTTATAAGAGGAAATGATCTTTACATCCATCTTATAAAGGGACTGATCTCAGACCAACTCCACCAGAATTCCCCAAGGTGTGAGCCCACCTGGTGACATCACAGCTACGCATAACTAGCGAAGGTTCCCCTCCATCTTTGTTCTTTCCGCGGGTCGTTCGCCCTGAACAATGACTTAAAGGGGAAACTCTCCTTTAAACCGGCTGTGCAGTAAAAGGTTTAACGTCTGCGTATCCGTTCATCCTGTTTCTCCCTGACGAGAAGAAAAGGACCTTTAAACCTTCTGAGGAATCTAGAAGTCGGCGTTTGTGCAACCGCAACCAGATTCATCCCCAAGCAGAGGCATCGCAACAAGAAGACATCAAACAAAAGCTGCAATGAGTCGGCCGAAATCAGCGGATCGAAACAGGTCACCTTACAGTAAGACTTACATTTATCAAATCCAGGTCTGGGTAAAGGTTAGATAAAAAACATTATTACTGAAACTTTGTCCTGCAACTGACCTGTTATGTCACTCCAACAAGAAATATTTATATTTTTATGCTTCAGTTCTGATAAATTGCTGCTCACATCTATTGAAAGCGATTCGTCTGGGCTTTAATCTCTGGAGTAAGACATCAAGAGCGGCACGCTGATGAACATAAGGCAAGCTAAACTTCAGCCTCTCATTCTAATGCATTCAATCTGCACAAGCTTTGATTTTTATTTTATTTTTTTCAAGGACACCGGCCGCTCTCAAAGACGCACATACATGACACACATCTCCTTCCCTCCCTCTCTCCTCCTGCTTCATGCACAGTAAAGCTCTATCAGTCTCTGTCTCTGTATCTCTGAGGCCGGAGGAGAAGCCGGGTCAGTCTACCGCTGGCCTGGTGGTGTAAGGAGCGACTCAGAGGTGAGTGGGAGTTGATTGAGTTTGCTCAGCTGCAGCCCATGGGACTGCTGACAATATTACAGGACACACAGCCACCTGAGGAGCAGACACTCAATTTAAACAGAGCTTATGTCTATGGACGAGCGCATATGTGGCCACCTCTGTTTCTCCACCTTCCTCTGAGCTGAATTCCTGCTTCTGTCTGTTTTACTTTATTTGATATTTTATGTTGGACTGAATCAATAATATGACAATTTATCTGTTAACACTACAAAAAGGATTTCATTTATTATGCAATAATTAGGACAGAGAGAAAAAAAACACAACACAAGCATTTGTAAATGGTTTTGTATAACATACATACAGATACTTATATTACAATAATATGCTACAAATAGATATGTTTAATTTAGTTTAAAAACTTAATTTCAGCAGTAACTCCTTTAGTGGCTTCATCAAGAGGAAATTGGAAGAAACTGAGACGAGAACGCATCTGTAAGTACTATAAACAATGTAGTTTACAAATATTTACCGTGCATACAAGGAAGTGAGTTAGTCTGAAATGTTTGTATGAAAAATGGAGGAAATGTATAAATGCAGTCCTTCAGGAAAGAAACCTAAACTAAAAGTTCTTCAGTGTTGCTTTAAGTTATTAGTCTTTCTCAAGTTTTTCTGATTTTTTTCTTTTCTTTTTTTGTCTTAAGAGACTCTTCATCCCATTTCTAAGAGAGGATCTTTCTTATTTCTGCTAGTTTCTATTTAATTGTCAAATGCCGCAAAAAATAAACAAATAGAAAAAGGAAAAATGCTTTTCCTGCGTGTTTCCGTCTCAACGAGATGAAACAAACATTATTTTGTCAGATGTTGACATTTCATGTGACTGTAGTAAACAGGAAGTAGTGCAACAAGTAAGCAAAATTAAGAAAGTTATCAATCAACTTTTTAATGCACTTCAAATTAGCATAAAAACCATTGTTGGAATCGTGCGTAGTGACGAGACGTCCTCAAACACATCAGCCATGCTGGCCCTGCTGGTCTTCCTCAGCATCACCACTTTCAATCTATCCTGCTTGTTTTGCTCTTTTACATAATCTGGATCTGCAGAAACGATCATCAGGGCTGATCTTCACCTTCATCCAGGCCTTGTTCAGCTCCATAAAAAGATAGCTAAGATTTCTACAGACCACAGTCACCTTTTTACCTTCAGTGCGGCGCTACAGACATTATTCCTTCCTAAGTCATCTCTCTGACAAACCCTTGACTGTCAACTGTATATCTGGAATATCTATGCTGATTCAACCTTGACTTTTATAGACATATTCACAAGAATGAAAACCATTTTCTATCTTGTTTTATATATTTAGGGTTTAAAAGTCTGCAATGAGAGCAAAGTGGAGCCTAAACTACAGTAAATTGTTTGTGACAAATAAAAGGCTTGGAGTGTTTTGACAAGGTAAAAATTGTGTTTTGAGGAATATATAATTAATGAAAACCCTGTTTCTACAAAATTGAGTTTTAGATTTTTATTTAACTTTGCCATTTTCTGGGGTCCATCAACGCTGAAACCGCCGCCGCTGTGCTCGGAGGGCGTACTGTCACTGATTTAGTTTTTTCCATCTGTGTGAACTGAATGTGTCACTGCTGTTTTTTGTCTTCATTTGATTCTGTCATCTCTCTAAGAAGTAACAGACCGGCTGCTTGTGGGTGTCTCAGCTGACATCCTCTGAGAGAAATGAGGAAGACTCTCCTCTTTGCTCTCAAGCTCTCTTGTCTTTCATTATTTGGACAACCAGGTGTGTCACTTTTCACCGGGACAAACTGGTGCAGCCCTCCAAGTGTCTACGAACCGGCGGCAGGAAAAACTACCTGTCAGTTTATTATCATCACACTGTCAAGTCTTACTCAGACTCTCCAAGGATCTGGTTTCAAATGTTTATTTACCTCACGTAAAAGATAAAAACATTACAAATAGCCTGATTTATAAGAATGTGAGACAGAATAAAAACCTGATTTGCCCTTCAGGCTCCAAGAAGAGCTCAAGAACCATCAAACCTTCTTGACTCTGGTTCAAAGATTTTAGACGATGACACAACTCCAGATCTGATCTATGATATAATAAGATAAGATAAGATAGACTTTAATGATCCCGGAGGAAATTGCTTTTCCAGGGTTACAGAGTATCAATTAACAATTAACACGACACACTCATCTCACAAACAACACATCAAAGTACACAATCACCATATAACAATAACCAGACTACTATTTATCCCTCCTGCAGATGGAAGAGGAATTGTACAGTTTGATTGCCACAGGTAAGAAAGACCTCCTGTGGGGTTCTGTGGTGACTCTCGGTGGTCTCAGTCTCCGACTGAAGGTGCTCTGACAGGCCGTCAGCGTGGCATGTAGGGGGTGGGAGGTGTTGTCCTTGATGCTGAGCAGCTTCCTCAGCATCCTCCTCTCTGACAACTCCACCACAGACTCCAATTCCAGTCCCAGGACATATAATCTTATTTATGAACAAATTTGGCTCATGATTCAGCAAAAATCATGTTAGTTATGTTTCTTTCTTACCCTAATTATAAATAATAATCACCTATTAATGGTTAAAAAAGTGTTTACAGTCTAATTAAAAACATAATCATGAAATAATGAAATATATATTGTAAACTGTGAAAGTTTTCGATACTATATAAATTACTTGCACTTAGTACAAAAAAAAAATATATATATATATATATATATTTACTAGCTACTTTATAACATACACCTTGCTATTACTGGTTGGGCTCCTTTTGCCTTCAGAACTGTCTTAATCCTTCATGGCGTAGATCCTGGAAACGTTCCTCACAGAGTTTTCCTCCATGTTGACATGAACGCATCATGCAGTTGCTGCAGATTTCTCAGCTGCACATCCATGATGCCAATCATCCTAAAGCTCTAATGGACTGAGATCTGGTGACTGTGGAGGTCGTTTGAGTTCAGTGAACTCATCGTCATGTTCCAGAAACCAGTGTGAGATGATCTGAGCTTTATGACATGATGGATCGTTATCCTGCTGGAAGTATCCATCAGAAGATGGAACACTGTGGTCATAAAGGGATGGACATGGTCAGCAGCAATACTCAGGTAGGCTGTGGCGTTGCAACGATGCTCAATTGGTACTAAGGGGCCCAAAGAGGGCCAAGAAAATGTCCCTCACACCATTACACCACCAGCCTGAACCGTTGATACAAGGCAGGATGGATCCATGCTTTCATGTTGTTGAGGCTAAATTCTGACCCTACCATCCAAATGTGGCAGCAGAAATGGAGACTCATCAGACCAGGAAACGTTTTTCTATTCTTCTATTGTCCAGTTTCTAATTGTAGCCTCAGTTTCCTCTTCTTAGCTGACAGGAGAGGCGCCTGGTGTGTTCTTCTGCTTCTGTAGCCCGTCTGTCTCAACGTTTTTGGACCGTTCTCTATAACCCTAGAGATGGTTGTGGGTGAACGTCCCAGTAGATTACCAGTTTCTGCCCGTCTGGCCACATTCAAAGTCACTTAAATCCCCTTTGTTCCTCGTTGTGATGCTCAGTTTGAGCTGCAGCAGATCGTCTTGACCTCGTCTACATACCTGAATGAGGTGAGTTGCTGCCGTGTGATTGGCTATTTAGGAATTTGCGTTAATAAGCAGTTGGACAGGTGTACCTAATAAAGAGGTCAGTGAGTGTATATATTTATATTTTATATTCACAGTAAAAGCTGCAGGTATTGATGCTCAGCTAGTGTTTGTTTTTTGTTTTGTTTTTTTGCATAATCATTCACATTTTCATTTAAATGTTAATCTTTCAAAACCATTACGACTCCACAGCGGCCCCCATGTGCAACAACAATGTAAGCGTTACGCAGCAGAGATGTTTTAATATAAGTTACAACAGACACCGCCTTCCGTGGATGGACGTCAAAGTCGTTGAGCGATGGGAGCCAACCGCATCGTCACAAGATCAGAACAAGACGAAGAAAGCTGAGAAAAAAGAAAGGAAGCTGAACTCGGCACTGCTTGCTTCAGACATTGTTTAAGTCCAGATTTAGCACATCTTTCTTCTTCTGTTGAGAATTATGACGCACGATTTTGAGGTGAACTTGTTGCTTTTGACAATATCTGGTTTCAACATACTAGTGCTGAAAGAATATAAACATGTTTTTATGAGTTGGTGAAATTTTAGGTGCATTTCCTGCTCAGCACAAAGGTTCAGATTTCTGTTTAAGTCTGTAAAAAGAACCAAGCAGAGCTGGAACACTCAGACCACTTCAATTACTTTATGCTAAAAGGTCATTCTGGAACTTTTACCTGATAGCACCAATAAATCACAGCCTTCCTCCGACTCTCAGGACCAATTCTCTCTATTTTGAATTCTCAGCCGCAGTTAAATGTATGTTTTGCAGCAGCGAAAGTACAGGCCGAGTCTCTGCAGGCCGGGCGGCTAATTAAACCGCCGCTTGGCCTGCGTTGCAGTTAATGCTGTTCAATTATGAATGAGGGAGACGGGGTGAAGAGGCAAGCACAATCAATGGAGGGGGGGTGCTTGTCGTGGAGGATGTAAATGTTGTGCAGAGACGGGATTAAAAAGGATGTATGTGGAGGGGGAGAGAGAGGAGGGGTGAAACAATGAAGGAGGGAAGACAGAAAGTTGTGCCAGTGTTTTGTAGCTTTGATTTGAGCTGTGGAAGTGTCAGTCAGGCTGAAACGGCCCCTCCAGCGTTTGTTTTGGTCCTCCTGACAGCCCGAGGCACCTCTTTATCTGGCTTCCTCGCCGTCTTTTTGTCTGGCCGACGGCCGTTTCTATGTGTGGACACCTGTCTCTCTCCTGTCTCAGACTCACATGTTCTCAGTTTTTACAATAAAAAAATAGTAATTTCTTCAGAAACTCAATTTCCTCCCGCTGTTACTTTGAAATCCACTGAGCTGAGTCCTAATCCAGAAATTTAACAGTGATATTTTCTGAACCCTTGAACAATTCGGTTTAATTCTAAACGCCTGTCAATCAATCCAGTGGGATTGTTAACAAACCGTGCAAATCTGCTGTCACAATCTGACCCAGAGATAAATGCCTGGAGTAAACGAACCCTGGTAACCTCCAACAACATGTCGGGTTTATCATTTACAAACAAACTGTTCAGTAGCGATATGGTGGAAAATAATCATAAAACAATGGGTAAACGCTCTCAGAGGGGAAGATGCAATGCTAACACACGTTACCTGGATCGTTTAGAGGAGAGGAATGTAAAAGATGAACCAAGCATTTACAAACGGTTCAATCCTACAGAGATTGGCGGCTGCCACCACCTGTTGTTCTGTAGCTGAATGTAAATCTCCCATTTTTGTCATAATTACACCTTAATGGTTGAATGTAAGATCAGTGCATGGAGATGGTTTTGCTTAATTTTAGTTTATAGGTGCCATTTCTCTGTGAAGTAGTAATCTGATATAAGTGATCCAAACATAGTTTAGATCTTGATAAACTGTTATATATACTACTAAGTAATTACTGACCTGCTCTAGCAAGTACAAAAGGGTCTGAGAGCTTTTTTACTCTCAACCAATGTGACTTTGTGTCCCTCTTAATTCCTCCTCTAGCAGCTAAAACTTGGGCTTTGACATCATATACCCTCACAAAACTGATATTTGATTCTCTTGACAGTCATCTTAGCCTTAATGTTGCCTGATAAAGCAAAAACGAATTACACTTCTTTGGTGGGCGGAACAATCTCTCTGAAGCTGCTATATCCATCCATCCATTTTCTATACACCTATTGGGGTCGGGTGGGTCTACTGGCGCCTACTTCCAGCTTACAACAGGCCTCTCGCCTGTGGGGGACACCCTGGACAGGTCGCCAGTCCATCGCAGGGCAACACAGAGACATACAGGACGTACAACCACTCATACACACACACACACACCTAGGGACAATATAGAGCCCAATTAGCCTATTAGTCATGTTTTTGGACTGTATATATATATTTTAACTTCTCCTACTTATAAATCAGTGCATCAAATTTAATTGATGATTATTTTTTATTTTACATTATTTCCCAACCACTATCAGATCAGATAAGAATCACTTTGTGAGGCTTATTAATATTTTGTGTATTTTTTAATACTTTATCCTCTCACCACAGGTTCATAAATCTCAGTTAAAGGAAAGAGGCTAATATTAATTCATGCAGT
The DNA here is from genome assembly GCA_032876305.1 of Orestias chungarensis. NCBI lineage: Eukaryota > Metazoa > Chordata > Actinopteri > Cyprinodontiformes > Cyprinodontidae > Orestias > Orestias chungarensis. The sequence goes on along the minus strand of JAVLVB010000567.1, from coordinate 8,800 downwards.
CTAAGTTTTTTCACATAGTGATGTTTCACAACCACCAACTGTTTCAATGCGTGTTTTGCTGGTTCTGTTTCACTGGAGATGATTGTAAAAGAAGGAGTCTTCAGAAAATCAAGAAGATTATAAACGACCATGATTATCCTCTAAATGAGAGTGTCTTCAGTCAAAGGCTTTATCGCAGTCACTCTAATACAAACCACAACAAAAGATCTTTCCTGCCAACGCTACCAGCATTTAGGATTTTTTGAAAAACTTGAGTTACATCTAATTTTGTTTTTGCATTTGAAAAGTTTTTTATTGAATAAACATGAAATGTGTCCGTTTCCATGGTTCTAACTCCAAAGTTGGAAAAGCTATTATAATGAGCATTTATATATTTTTTTTGTTCCTGTTATTTAGCATTTTCTGACTGCTTGACATTGTATTCGTTTTGAATTATATTAGCTTTACATCCTTCTCATTAGATATTTTCAACTGCAGCTCAGGAAGCACCTTTTGACAACATGACATGTAATTAATCCAACTCTAGTGATGTTATTTTCACGTCGATGACCTTTTTCTGTTTCCAACTCAGACACTTGCTGCACTCCTACCTCGGCTTTTTGTTGTTGTGTCTCTGAGATTTATCTCAAAATATAACAGTAGCTAAAGTAGTTTAGTCCTGTAAAGACTAAACAAATACTTTCTGTATTTATTTCTGTATTTAAATAATATATAACAAAGGATATTTTGAACAAGAAGTTGGTCAGAGCGTTTTTTGAATTTTTGAAATTGTCAGATATTTATTTAAACTGTAAATAAATCAAAATAATATTGTATTAAATTTACAAACAATCATATATTCCTCAAAAAAACAATATAGATTTCATTTTAAACGTTTAATTAAAACAAGAAAGCTTCTCGTGGTTCTTCGGGAAGGAACCTGCTGCAGGTAGGATCAATATTAGCTCCGCCCACTTACTAACGCACGGCCAACACACTCATGAACTACTACAAGATATTTCAGACCAAAGGACAGTTTTAAAGGCTGAAGTTTTTCCCCTTACAGCTTTCAATAAATACATTACATCAATGTATTAAAGGTATTCCACACTTCAAGTCAAAACAACAGAAAACTTTGTTGATTTCCTGTTTGAAGAAGTCAAAAGTCGCTCTAATCCCAGCCACAGAGTTTGATGGGTGACATTTACAGTTTAAATAAATTCAAATAAGGAGTATTTCACTAAATCATAAAAGTATTTATTTCAAAATTATTGCATGTAACTGCAATGTTAAATATTTAGTTTTTATAAATTAATTACACATTTCAAGAGTTATTTATTCATTTTAATTTGGCACTCTTCAATCCCCATAGAAGGTTTGATAGATAGGAAAACAAATTCAGTCCCAAACTTTCTTATTTTTCTTATGTTTTACAGAATTAAATCCGAAAAGAAATCAGAGGAAGAAGCTAAAAATGAGGCTAATGTGAGGGAGGTCTTCCATATCACCACACACTGTGAACATATAATCAGTTTATAAGGGTTCAGTGACATAGATTTAAAATTCAATCGCGGTTTGTTGCGGTACTTTTGTGATAATATTAAAACAGATTTAAAAAAATACTGTTCTGGTAAAACAATTTAGATTAGGACGCCGGTAACATAAAGAAGTTCAGTTTTTCTCCTCTAAACTGCATTTAATCATATTTTTCAATTCATTGATGCTCTATTGAAACTAACAGCGGGACAGAAGTAAAAATATTTCAGGGTTTTTGGAGTTTTTATTGTTTTGAAGGATAAATACCAAATACAAATTTATACCAATAATGATGAACAAACCATCTGTAGCAGAAAGCTCCTTTAAGTAAATATATAAAAACACAATTTTGAGGCAGATCATCGCTCCATGCTTTGTTGAAGGTCTAAACCTTGACTTCCTCTCTTTGTGGGTTGCTAAGCAATGATAAGACAACAGAGATAAAAAAAAATCTGATTTTAGGACAGATCTGGGCAGAAATAAAGGGTAAAAAAGCCTTCAGATATTTAATGGTCGTGAAAAATTCCTCACAAAGCCAAATAATTCTTCACAATTGCAAAACATAATCATCAGTTTGGAGGTTTTATTACACGTCAAAAAGCTCAGAGTGATGATCAGCACAGGTGCGATGTGGGAAATGTTTCTGTTCCTCTTTTCTGACCTGAAACGTTTCCTCACATTCAGAACGGCCGCGAAACAGTTAACCGAAGCCGACCTCCTGCAGCAGATATTTGCAGGGTACGAACATATGCACACAATGCTGCATATGCAGTAAACACACACACATATGCACCAAATTAAATCAGAGTAGAGCTTGGCACTTGTGCCTTCCTGCCCCCCC
>JAVLVB010000566.1:459660-470711 GCA_032876305.1 Orestias chungarensis | reverse complement strand
GGGGGGGGGGGGCAGCTGATGGAGCTATGCTGGAGCGGGCAGACCGAGCTGAGCCAAGAGGAGTGGGGGAACCAGATTGTCGAGACCAACAAGAGAGAATCTTGAGGTGATTTGGAGTTCTGGAGATGACAGTAACCTGACGTGAACACAACAGAGGTTAGAGGCGTGGGAAAAAAAACAAAGTAGCAAATAAAAAGTTAACAAGGATGAAGGCAACAAGAGATGAAACGAGAAACATTCAAAAAACTAGAAGCAACTAGAGATCGGCACTGAGACAGGTTTTACCGGGAGTAAACAAACACTCAGGCGACGAGTAGCTTATCCACCACTCCTCTTATACTGGCTCAGCTCATCAGCGCCAACCGGGCGCACCTGGGGTGGAAGGAGCTATTTCTAAACATCAAAGCCAGACTTTAGAAAATCCTTCAACGTATTAATTTCAAATATAATGCATAGAGGGATATTCAAACTTACTTTAAAAATTCAGTAAAACAAAAACTCATTTTAAAAAATATGATAAATGCAAAAGGTGGATTTGATCCTGGAAACGCAAAACCAATCACACAACATAAGAGGAGCAGCATATTTACATGCAGGCTTTAGAAAACACATTCAGTGTTTCAGGAAACAAATACAAAGATGTAATCCCAACGTTAATCGACGAGATCCCGTTGCCGCTCTCTTACACCCTCCAGATCAAACTGTTAACATGTTTAAAACCCATGTTGGGCCCAGTGGGCCCTGGGGACCTCAGACTGAAACCCAAGGCTAATGTTAGCCACACAGACACATGTCAGTGGGATTACCTAAGCTAAACACGGCTTCCTGAGCAGCGCCTGTTAAGGAAATCACTCACAAAGCCAATCAGCGCTGCAGAAACTGAAGCTGAAGCAGTGTGAACATGCAGATGGTTCAGGTAATCAGGAGATCTAGTTGACCAAGGGATTGAGGAGCAAATGTCCATGGAGAGGAAAGGTCAGCGACCCATTCTTCCTGGAGGGATTAGAAACGGCCAGGAGCCAGTCGTTTGTTTTCAAAGCAGCCCAGTATGTTTTATTGCACGTCTATCACTTATATGTGCGTCCTCTTCTTATTATTCCGCTCTGTGTTCTCATCTTGTTGTCGTTGGAAACGCTGGAGCGTGCTGGAACGCGTCCTGGTGAAAAGCTGAGATTTTTGGCACTGAGCTTCACCAGAGTCACACATTCTGGGCTCCCTGTGAGCCGAACGAGACGCTTGGTGGTTATTTTTCTCTGCTTATATAACTTTGTTTGCACATAGTCTGCTAACAGACATCACATTGCAATAGTAAAGATGAACGTTTTTGAAAGAAGTGAAGAAAAAAAGAAGTGAAGCAATAAATCTAAAAAAAGTATCACAATTACTGACAAGAGAGTTAAATTGTATTAAAAGAGAAAAGACAAAAAACTAAGACAAAAAAATTAATGCCAAACATTACCAGACTAAAAAGAAGCCCAAATAAGAAGCATTCTTTCTTTTTCAAACCGATCATCACCCCCCGACTCCATCCTCCACCTCCTGGTCTGAGACCAGCGGTCACTCCAAATCCAGCTGGGAGTTGTTATCCCACCCGGTCCTGGTTCTGGCTCGGTCCCAGTCCTTGCTGGCATCCAGGAGGCTCAGGAGGCAGCCATCCGTAACTAATTCCTTTTGCTTTCTTGTTTTTACTGCCTCTTGCTCTCTGGCTGTCACATTTCATTTTCTACAAGGCAGATGTACAGGAGTAAAAAAAAAAATGTTTCAAAGAACCGAACAGGTAAAAAAAATACAAAAAGACAACTGGGAAAGGTGAAAGAGTGATTGAAAAGGTGGATTGAAGGAACAGGATGATCAGAACTCTGAGGGCAAGCTGACATGCAGCAGCTTTTTAAGCAATCAGCCGCATCCTTTAGGTGCAATCTGCATTTCATTGTAAGGCAGAGGAGGAACTGTGGAAGTGTAAAAATACGGATAAAAGTCTGAAATCTGCAGTTTGACGAGTGTGACGTGGATTTAAAACACCTTAGCTGAGACCAGGGAGTTTATTCAAATGTAGGGGGAAAAAAGGAATAAATGGAAAGCTTCGGGTAGAGCTATAAGAAATAAAAGTAAATCAAAAATTACATGTAAAATACCAAACTTCTTGATATGATATGTCGATAAAGCGTGATAAAAAGCCTTCTGTGCTTTGGGGCCAATATGTGGGTTCTCTTGTTGTTTAAAAAAAGTAAACATAAAATTTAATTATAAATAAGAAAGAAAAATATTTGCATAAATAAATAAAAATATTATGTGAAAGTGCAGATGCTCTCCAGAAAATGTCAATAAATAAAAATAAACCTCTCCTAAGGTCTCTGAGAGCATGTTTATGTTGTCTTATTTTATTTTAAAGTTCTATGTTTAACCAAAAACTGGACTAAAGACAAACAGGTAAATAAAAATTATAATGAGCAAGTAAGAATGTAAGGAAATAAATTCACTAAATTACAATTTTGAAAAGAACATATTAAGTAATCTGCCTAAATATTTAGATTATTTCCAAATTTGTTCTGTATTTGTATTCATTTAATAAGTTAACAAATTGCAATCACATTTTGGCAGTAAAATAAATAAATTAATAGGGAAATGAATGTGCAGCTGAAGGATGCCAGCTGTACAGATAAAAAAAAAAACTAAAATAAAACCGGCCATTTCGGATGTTTTCCTTCCAGGAACGATGAGAGTTTGTTTCGTTTGAGGAGTCGTCAAAACGTTTGAACCTGATGCGCCTCTTTGCATCCAGTCGTGTTTCTGAACAACAGAACTGCTAAAATATATTTTACCTGGAATAATAAACGAGCCCAAGGTTGAGTTCTAGGTACACGGTTTTACGAAACAGGAACAATAAACATGGGAGCGTCCTTGAAGGCCCCATCTGTTTACAGATGAAACATTTTCATGCGACTGTTTGACAAACAAACGAAATCAGTCAGTTCATGTGATTCCCTGACATTTACCTTAAGTGATTGAGCTCCTTTCATTAAGATGATCCGGCGGCGTCTAATCCTGACCTTCTGAACAGATTGCTGGATAAACAAGGAGCCTCTGAGAACTGAACCGTGGTCCCTGTAGTCTCATAAAGCCGAAATGTCACTGTTGTGTTTGGTCCAGGCTCGTCTCTTTGGGGTGTTTTCTGCAGTCCTCGCACGCAGGTCGCTCTTCGGACCTTCAAATCGTTCTTTCATGCTCTCCTGTAATTTTTCTGCCTTCCTCAAATCTATTTGTCTTCCAGTTGCATTTGGTTTTAAGTGTTTACCTTCATCACCAAGCTATCAGTTGGCTGCACAGTAAAGTGAATAATTTACATTTTTTCTCCATTATAACCTTTCTTTGACAACAATGTTTTCTCTATATTCTTCTAAGAACGTAGAGAATATATATATTCTTCCAGTTCACGCGGCTTCTTCCCTTTCCTTCGCCATATATATCTTTTCTCACCTTCTTTAGACTCATTCCCTTTCCTTCAGATCCCTGCCTTTTTCTCATTTTCCCGCTTTTCCTCCAGAACAATCGGTTTCTCTTCTGTGATTCTGATGCATGTCAACATTCACCTCCATTCCCTCTGAGTTGGCCGTAAACCATGCAGGAGACGCAGACTTGTTAAAAAAGGCAGGATAAAAGAGACAAAAGCCTTAAAAATCCTTTAAAAAAAGGTTCTACAACTATTATTCTTAGTATTTTAGGTTATAAAATTAAGAAGAAGCATGAAGCTGTTTCAAAAAGGATGGAGGCATGTTTATCCCAATTTAATTGAATGTCAAAATTAATAAGTAAGTGATTTAAACCCACATAAGTAAATAAGAATGTGTTTCAATGAAGCCTGCTTTGTCTCATCCTTTAATCAAATATTATAGATGTTTTTAATTAAAACCACAACGTGCTGGTTCCAGTCGGACAGGTCAGACGATGTGAGGACACCGAGGTTGACTTCCAGTTCTTGATTTAGACGTTCTTTCTGACCGTTTGACTGGGGGTGATATCCTGAGGTGAGGCTTTCCTTGGCTCCTAATGTTTTCCTAAACTGCTTCCAGACTTGGGAGATGAACTGAGGGCCTCGGGCAGACAGAACGTCGATGAGGATCCCGTGAAGATGAAAGACATGTTTTATCAGCAGTCGAGCACTTTGCATTGCTGAGGGGAGTTTCTGAAAGACACAAGGTAACAGGTGTTGGAGAAACATTCAATTATGGGTAAGATTGTGGTCCTACCTTGAGAGGTGGGTAATCCGGTACCAAAGTCTATGGCGATGTGCGACCATGAGCGCCTGGGTATTTTGAGAGGTTGAAGTAGTCCGGAGGGTAGTTTATTCCGGGTCTTGTTCCTGGCACTGACGGGGAAAGCTTGAACATATTCAGTGACACCTTTGTGGAATGCTGGGCAATGAGTACCTTTGTGAGATGAAAGTGATGGTCCCACTACAACCAGGATGAGAGGAGAATTTTGAAGTATGAAACCAGTGTATGACCCTGCAGCGGAGGGCTGAGGGGTTGACGAGGATCAGGTTCGTCTTTGAGTGTATTGTTTACAATCCCCTCAATCTCCCAGGTTACCGAGCCAGCCACACAGTCTGGTGGGATGGTGGTAGAAAGTTCCTGGGGGGGTGTCATCAGAAGAGAATAGTTGTGAGAGGGTGTCGGGCTTGATATTCTTGAAACCAGGTTTGAAAGAGATGGAGAGGTTAAATCTAGAAAAGAAGCGAGACCAACGAGACTGTCGGGGATTAAGGCGTTTGTTGTATTGGATGTAAGCCAGGTTCTTGTGGTCGGTGCAGACCAGCACCGGGTGGTTAGCACCCTCCAGCCAGTAGCGCCAGCTTGATTGCTAACTGCGTTCCCCACATCGTAGTTTCGTTCCGCTGGAGTTAAGAGTCATGAGAAGAATGCACAAGGATGAAGTTGTTCATCTTCCGAAGATCTCTGGGAGAGCACAGCCCTGACCCCTGTGTCTGAGGCATCCACCTCCAGGACAAACTGCTTTAGGGGGTCTGGCTGTACAAACACCGTAGCCTATGAAATGAGTCTTTTGAGTTCTGTGAATGCAGAGTTGGCTACTACATACCAAGGGCATTTTGGTTGAAGTGAGAGAAGTGAGTGGAGTGGCTGTTGGACTATAATTTCTGATGAAGCGACGGTAGAGGGTCGCGAAGCCCAGGAAACTCTACAACTGTTTCCTGGACTCCGGAATGGGCCAATCCTTAACAGCTTGAATCTGCCCACCCTTGAATATGAAACAGAGAAAAGATATGGAGGGTTTATGAAATTCAAACTTTTTAGCCTTGACTATTAGATGGTTATGAAGGAGACATTGAAGTACTTGGCGGACATGTTGCTTGTGTTCAGACAGGTTTCTGGAGAAAATGAATATGTCATCTAGGTAAACAAAGATATTCAGAAAATCACGGAGGATGTTGTTTGTTAATGCCCGGAAATCTGATGGTACGTTACATAATCCGAATGGCATGACTAGATATTCAAAATGACTGACAGGGGTCTTGAATGCAGTCTTTCACTCGTCTCCCTGGCGGATTCTGACTTGGTGGTATGCATTTGTCCTGAAAAAGATATTATCCAATCAGAATCGTCAGAATCCGGTTATCTGGCTCATTGATTGGTTCGGACTTCATGAGTCCAGAAGAAGGCCAAGCTGCGTGTCTTAGTTTCAGAGTGAAGGGTTACTTGACCAATCAAGGTTTGATTTTGAGTGGGCGGGAAACAACAAAAAAATCGTAGGCCGTCTGGAAGTCTTAACTTCAATCTCAGATGTATAGCGGTAAGAGACCATGAGAGGGAGCTAGAGAGCAAAATGGCGGAAGACCAGAGTGATGTTGTGGCTTGCTTAATAGGTTGGCAAATGGACTTCGTTTCCACGTAATAAGGTAGCCCCATGTTATAGTAAGCCTAGCTGTAGTGCTCACGGTTCGCCACTGATCTAAACAATGTTGCAATGAAGCTCATTTATCTATAAAAGGATCCCCTCGATCTCCCAGGTTACCGAGCCAACCACACACTCTGGTGGGATAATGGTAGAAGGTTCCTGGGGGTGTCATCAGAGCTTCAGTTGTTATGAGAATACTATATGTATTGAAAACAGCAACAGAAAATGTAATAGATGCCGTTTTAAACCGTTCTTAGGATAGCTGGATTCTTTTGCACATAGAAGCTAAATTATATAATCTTGTTGGAAAATCCTGACTCTGGATTTTGTCGTGTGATTCCAGCAGATCCTGATCTGATTCAAGGATTCCTCAAACTAAAAATTTGTCAAAGTACCACTCTGGGTTTGTTTTTGATGAAAGAATGAGATGATATTTAGTTCGAAAACATGAAGTCTTTTCTTCATGAATTGTTCCCACGTAGGAAGTACGGCTGCACAATACATCATAAACACATCATCGCAACATCAGCAGATGTTCACTAAAGCTCACAGGGATGGAAGAACGGAGGAGAACGAGAGGAAAGAAAAAAACAGGCACAATGGCAACTAATACTGTTGTTGCAAAATTGACCAATATCATCTTGGTTTTAAGATTTTTGAATATCTGTCAGTCAAAACAATAACAATAACTCCCAAATGCAGCCAAAAATTATACTTGTTGGATTCCCAAAAAATGTAAAATCAATGCAAGTTAGACCAACACTTGGTTAGGGATTCAGAGCCTGTAAAGCTGCATCCAACTGTGAACAGACATAATTTGCTAAAACTCCAGATTTTCAATTATTGTCCTTGATTGCGTGGGGAGATGTTTAATTTCGTGGCTCAGTTTGTCTTGTTTCCCTTCAAGCAACGTCTCTGCAACTCCTTCAAAGCCGCCCGTCACTAAACGTTGTTCTTGTGCCGCCCTAAAACGCACGCGACCTGCAGAGAAAGCTCCTATGCAGACTGTGCAGTGAAGAACTGCTGATGCTACTTTCAGGTTTCCTTAAAAAAAACCTTGTGTTTTGGTTTCCAGTTTCTGATTAATGCCGCCGTTTTTGAGCATATGGGACATAAAGGTTTGCAACTATTGAAGGAACACCTGCAGGTGCAGGGAAGAAAACACGTTTTGCTGGCATTATGTATCTGTCAGCTCTGATGTGTCTCAACCTTGAAGAAGGCCTTTCACATAATCAGCTGCACAACTCGTTTCTGTTTCCACTTTCACATCTGATTCCCACTCGGGGTGAATTCCACCTGCTCCAGAACATCTTAAAGCGAGATCTGAAACGTTTAACAATCCTATTAATTGAAAATAATCTCAGTGGGTGACACTTTTGAATGCAAAAGTCACGATAATTGCTAATATTTTCAAGGGATTTGATTTCCTGGAGCTTTCACACCTCCATACAAGATGGCCAGCCTTGCGAGGAGTACAAGGAGAAGGAAGAGGAAGCCACACGGTTTCCTACCCCTTGGTAGCGGCGAGTTGAGGAGCAGATGGTGTGAGAGATTGGAAACATCGTTTGGAGTCGTCAAACCCCAGCCTGATGGCAAGCTGTGCTGGCAGCGGCACGTCGAGGAGAGCGCGAGGGGTTTAAATCGCCGAGCAGAGCTGGCTCGCAATACTCTGCCTGTGCACATGGGCAGAGTTCAGAGTGGGAGTGTGTGTGTGAAGATTTTCAAAAGTTTGCAACTGTGTGAGTGGCACTAATGAAGAGATAAACAAGGACATGAGCCAAAGAGTTTCTGTGTCATTATTTCTGCAGGCTCGCTTTAAAATTAGCCCCCAAAAATCTGACTCTTGCATTGATCATAATTTGGAGTGTGCAGTTGGTAAACAAGCTGAAAAGAGTCTGTTTTTGACAATTCCTGCAAATAGGACTCCTCTGGATCATTGCAAACCAGTAAGAGTGTGGAAGACACACAGTCTTAATGTTCCTACATATAGGAACATTAAGACCTAAAAAACCCAGGGGAGACGCATCAGAAAAGTAAGTGGGAAATTCAGCTTTGTATTGTTTTGCTAGGGCTGCACATTATAGTATGCATAACCCCAGAGAACACTTCAGTGAATGTTATCCTATTATTTAAATACTGTACATGTGAGTTCTGTGTGCTGGTAATAAATTGGTGTTCTTGCAGAGGTTTGAGAAGGTAAAGAGATGGAGGAAGCACAGAGAATCTAAAATAAAGTTTTTCTTACTGCTAACACAGCAGATGTCGACGAGAAGCAATCATTTCCATTCAACTTTGTTCTTTAAATGGAAATATGACTGTTTAATTTTTTTCCTGTAATGGTTTACATTTAGGTTGACGTTGAATCTTAACAAACTTAAAGGAAAAACAAAGGCTTCCCTCGGTGGGTTTGCATTCATTCCATTATAGTCATTCTCAGTTTTGCTGGATTTCATCAGAGATGTTTGGATCCTCCATTTCCTTTTGATTTCCTGATTTTTATTATTTATTTTTTTAATTTCACTTCTTTCACTCTGCTTTTTATTAAATGAAAGCTGAAAGACATTTAAAGGTATTGAAATACTCACCAATAACAATGTAGTGAAGCTACAGTTTCTACCATCCTGATTGCCTCTAATGAAAAAAGTTGTTAGAGTGGATAGATGGATGAATGGATGGATGAATGGATGGATGGATGGATGGATGGATGGATTCGTCCTTCCATAGATAGATGGATTGATTAATGGATGGGTGAAATTATGGATGATTGATTGATTGATTGATTGATTGATTGATTGATTGATTGATTGATTGATGAGTAGATGATGAATGGATGGATGGATGGACAAAAGAAAGGGTGGATGGATTGATGGATGGATGGATGGATGAATGGATGGATGGATGGATGGATGGATGGACGGACAGTTAGACCTAATGGGGGGATTGATTCATGTATGGATAAATGCGATGGATGAGCAGATAGATGTGTTCTCTGATTCGAAACAACCATCTACTTTATTGAAAATTATTGGATTATCCCTAAAAATAAAATGTTTGAATGAATATTTTTGTCAGCTTTTACTTAGCACGAACTTTCTGGGAAGCCAAGTAGCCATGATCACATTCCGTGGGAGTATTCTTTAGTATATTACATGTTAAAAAGTCAGTTTGTAAGTATTTCCAAGAATTTAAAGAAAAAAATCACAGTGGATGAAATTGCCTGAGAAAGCCAAACAAGTTTCCCTCTAAACACCAGAAAATGCTAAAATGTATTTTCCTCACGGATCATTTGTACTTGTCATTACCATTGCACTTTAATTCCCAAGTGATAGGACAAAGTTTCTTAAGAAGTTCTTTCCAATCACATAGAAGAATTCCCTAATTGTTCCCTAAATCACTGAAGTTCAGCAGCAGCCAGTTTAAGGAACTGCCAGGGCAGCTGAAAGATCCTGGGGAGATAACTGGTGCCAAAAGGCGGCTCTGATGTCACCCTCCCTCCCTCCCTCTATGCGTCCTTTCTTTCACCTCCTCGGCTTGGACAATGCCAAGTGAGAAGTTGGCTTCTAAAACCAAAAATGTAAAGTGACTCCTTCTTAGAGAGGCGAGTCCTTCGGGATATACCGCCAAGTGAGTAACCAAAGCCTTTACACTTCATGCTGAGCTGTAATGTCTCATCCACCAGTCTTTCCTTCAATGGGAAACCCAAAAGTACCCAACTTTACTTTGTAACAAAATAAGTTAATTTAACCTCCTTGATTCTGATAAAACAGTCACTAAGGACAGAGTCAGACCCAGATGTTTAAAAAGGAGATTTTCCAGTAATTCTCTCACTGTGATGGTTTTCAGATTAGCCAGAGTGAAATAGTGTCAAATTATCGATTAATGTAAGGTTAAGTGCTTAGTGGTCCATGTATTTGGTTTATCCTCTACCGAAAAACAGAATTTGATGTATTACCTACGCATTAAACATCACCAACCTATGGACACTCAGGATATGGTGACTTTGGTTATTCATAAACTGAAAAACTCAGATATGACTGAGAATCTACAAAGGTTTCTTTAACAATCTTCAATTAGCCTGTCCTCTGTGTTTAAACAATTACACATGAAGTTTTAATATCATCCAATGATGATGATGAGTGGAAATGAATCATATATATCCTGAGCTGTTCTTTGAATGCATGCGAAGCTTAAGATAGTGTTTGAAAGTTTGTTTTGATTAAACTAAGTGTTCCAGGCAAGGACAAGAAAAATCAGAATGGATGGTGCGTAGATATTGTTTGCTGAAGAACGTCACGCTGCGAGTGTGAACTTCTTCCCTTACAAGTAAATAAACCGAGTTTGAACTGAGCTGGTTTCCAGCCTGAGGTAATTTCAACACTCTGATTCCAACATCCTTTAGCAAACTAAAGAAGTAACTACAAAGAACACTGCTACCTACCCCGACTGGATGCACAGTAAATTTCCCTCTTTTGCTTTTGCAAGTTCAAATATTGCCGTTTGGGTACTTCTCACCTTCCCTGACAGAAGATTGTTTGTTGTCAGGAGATAGTCTGGGCTTCTAAGAGGATGGATTGGAAGTTACCATCTCACTCTCCTGTGCAGCAGCCAGCTACTCCAGCACTTTCATGTGGCTCCAGGTGTATTTGCCTTATGTGAGGAAGATTTCGCCCCAAACCAGAATGTGTTCCAGCTTTGGTCTGTGAGGTAGACACTCTGTCTAGTTTCAAATCTAGGCTTAAAACCTTCCTTTTTGATAAAGTTTATAGTTAGGAGGAGGTAAAGAAGACAGCCTAATCCGGTTGGGGGAAGAACTCAGTCTTGACAGACGGTTCTCCTTTGCTCTACCTTCTTCATGTCTCACTCTACATGGTTATTTAAGTTAGCTGTTAGCTGAGACAGCTTCTTGGATGAGAACATGGGCTGAGATGCTTCCAGTGATGTTCTACAACTGCTGCTATAAACTCTATTATTTCAGTATCCTGTGCTTCTAATTTAGTTTTCTGTCTCTTCAAACCCCCAGTCGGTCGTGGCAGATGGCTGCTTGTACTGAGCCTGGTTCTGCTGGAGGTTTCTTCCTGTTAAAGGGGAGTTTTTCCTCTCCACTGTCGCTACATGCATGCTCAGTATGAGGGATTGCT
>JAVLVB010000566.1:447997-459560 GCA_032876305.1 Orestias chungarensis | reverse complement strand
CACACACACACACACACACACACACACACACACACACACACACACACACACACACACACACACACACACACACACACACACACACACACACACACACACACACACACACACACACACACACACACACACACACACACACACACACACACACACACACACACACACACACACACACACACACACACACACACACACTTAATAAACCTCCAATTAACCATGTGACTGGACCCAAACAGGACGCGCTAAGTCGACCCCTCTTAGTCATGTAAACATGTGCTCACCGAGATTCACATAAATATTGGGTCTCGGCTCAGGACCAAGTCTCTGCTGCACGACAACAACACTGCCGTCCGCGACAGCCACTTCTCCACTGTTTACACTGACTTCAAGTACTGTAAAAACAACTGGACTTAAAGACGTTTCAGGCAAGAAAGACTTGTAGAACAGGTTTATTTAAAACACTAATAAACTCATGCTTTATGGTTAGCCTCAGTGGTTCTTTGAGGAGATATTTTCTTAGAATTTCTCCATTTTAAGAGCAAATCTGATATCTCCAACTCATTCAGCGCAAATGTGCCAACAAAATTAAGCAGTTTTTTTTATATTTTGGTAAAAGAAGCAACAATACTGGGCCCTCTTCATTCAACCAACTGTAAACATCATTCAAAATTTTAGAAAGTATTGAGAATAAGAGGGTTTATTTGACTGTATTGTCATTTTGACACCTTTTTTAAATCTTACGTAGCTACCCTTTAATTTGTCCTTTTTTGGAGATTCATCATAAATGTCAAATTTAGCGTATGTGTATGACAATATCACACTCTTTCAGAAATATTTTGTATTTAAAGCAACACAAAGTAACTTTTCAACCTTCATAAATATCTTCATAACTTTTGTCATCATATGTCAACTTTTTCTTTACTTCCTAAGATCAGAACTGCCTTAGCATCCAGTGATTTTGCATTTTAAAGGTTTTCAATTCTCTTTCTATTAATTAGTTATCAGGTTATGTGTGGTGCATACAGAAGCCCCCGACTAGGATTTTATCTGTTGTGTCTCCGGGTTTTAAAACAAAACGAGCTGAATCATAAAGACAAACAAAAAAACAACAACACAGTTTTTATATAATTTCCCCAACCCAAATATTATTCTTACGCTGATGCCTGGAGGGGAATCTAAAATGATGCAGTCTGTAATCTTGTCACATCTCGTCAGTCAGTTTTAGAAAACGCTGCTGTGGTGGAGTGCAAAAATAAAAAAAGGAGCTTCAGTCAGCCTTAGGCCCACCGCCTGTGCTGATGATGACCTCATACATGTAACCCGTCCCACCCCGTGTGATCTTGTGAGCAAGTGTAATGTTAGATAATAACGTGTCACCCTGATTCCCCTGATAGGAGTGTGGCAAGATTATAGACTTGGGTATCTGTGGAGAAGTGATGAGAGCTTCAGGTTTACATTATATAATTCTTAATTGTCAGTAGCACCTTCTCCATTAAGCACATTTTCCTGCAATCCTATCTTTCACAGTTTTTTGGGGGTTTTTTTGTAACCCAAGTATGAAAATATGTATATAAAGAAATGACATTAATTTTAACACGGTTTAAAAAGCACTTCACTATTTTCAGTGATTGATTCAAGCATTACAAATTAATCAAATTATCACCTTCCAGGAGGTAAAAGCAGCTTTGATTGTGGGAGGAAAATAGAACAAAAATCATACCTCCTCAGAGAGCTAGTTTAATAGAAAAGCTTTGGAACAACGAGGAATTTGGACCTGGAAACCAAACCCTAGTTTCTGAAGCTCCCAAGAAAGTGAAACTGAAATTAGATGGAAGAATCAGGGCCTGCTGTTCGGAGGCGCTCTCAGCAGATTTGGAAACAACTAAATAATCCCGGCCGATATGTTGGTCTGGAGCGTAGGGAGAAGGGATAATTCCATCCTTAAAGCCGAGCTGCCCTCAGGAACAAGCGGAAATCCTTTATGGTTTTTTTTTTTGAGCAAAGAACGTTTGGATGAATCACAGAGTGAAAACTCCAGGCTGAGAGCCCAAGGAAAGATTGCACTTTTGGTGCGTGACGACTTCTGTTCTCCTGCCAGGCTGGTAGGAGGCTCCTTGCAGCCAACGAACAATTTTATCCCCAATCTGATCTGATTTATGTCGGTCCATGACCTGCACGATGCCAAGCACTTTAAAATTAACTTGCTTGGGACTGCTAACCAACCCCAGCTTGGGGTGGAGGAACTGAAGGGTGTGGGTCCATCAATTATGGAACTGTGGGGTTGATTGAGTTTGATTTGATTGAATGATTTTTGTTTAGTTTTTTCTTTGCACATTTTATATGGCAATTTGGATGTTTATTTTCACTGCTGTGGTAAATATGTATATACATTGTTTCACTATAAAAACAAGGCACTCGCAACTGCAAACTTCTAATCTGTCTGCTCCTTCATGAGTCGTATCTATCTTCTGATAAAACTAGCTCATTGACTCTATTGGTCACAATTCATTTACATTGATTTTGAAAAAATTGTATACTGTTATCTTTACAGATATGCTACATTATTCTTGCCGATCTAGCCAGGAGTAGTTTGTACAGTATGCAGTTTGCTGTTTTGTTGCTATTATGGACGTCTTGGTGAAATATGGGGTTAAAATACCTAATGCAGTGTTGATTAAATTTGCAACGAACACAGAAACTGGTAATGAAGTAGTTGATTTTCTGACAGCTGCTCATCAGGCTAGTGATGGTTTAGAAGCTGAACAGACAATTCGTCAGTCTAGTCGAGAGCCAAAACCAATCAAGCGCCTTCAATATGCTGCTTTAGGCAATCCTATCATTTCTGTAGTGCAAACTCTTTTGCATAGCTTAGCTGCTGCTTATGGTGAAATGTTCACTGAACCTGTCTCGGATGCTCCTCAATGTTCTAGTGTCCAGGTAATTTAGCATGCACCGGTGTTGCATGGTTTTAAGGGGGAGGACTAGCCAGGATTAACAATACATAAAATATATATTAAGTTGACAGTATATAATTAATATGAAATTAATTGAATTTGAGTTGCCTTACCAGAGCTTACAGGTCACTTTGCAGAACTTACAGGTGCCTTCAGGCACCTATAAGTATTCAAGAAATAAAAAAGTTTATTTTCTAGGAGTATGAGGTCATCTTACTGCCATTAAGAGGTTACTTTCTATTGTGCCAGTAAGAGTTTTCTTTCCTAGAACTCAAAGGATACGTTCCTGGAATGACTTTCATACAGGAAGACATTATTTCCAAAGGTTGCATGCTACTTTCTTGATCTTATTAGGTATTATTTTCTTAAACTTACAGATATCCTTCCTAGAGGTTACAGAGAGCTTTTTAGGAGTAAGAGGGTACCCTATTAAAATGTACAGGTAACTTTTTAACAGAATAACTAAGGGTTTCTTTTCCTATAACTCAAAGACAAGAACAGAAGAATGCAGAACTTCAGACAACATAATGAATTACAGATAGAGTTTATTGAAAATAATTGAAACAACAAAATCCAAAAACAAGAACCAGAGCAGACAAGAGACAAGGGTAGGATCTTCTGGCAAGACAAAAAGCAGGAGTAAGTGGCCAGAAACAAGGCTGTTAAAGTAAAGACTGAGATTTATGCTGCGTTCAAACCGAAAGCGGCTGTAGAGTCAAGACTCTTGACTCTCCAGCCGAGTGACTCAAGAGTATCCAGTTCACATGCAAAGTTTATGTAAACTCGCATCTAGGAGTGTCAAAGTCTCGTTGCGAGTTAAGTGCATCAAGACCACAGCGTTTTGGGCGTCTAGAGTGTCAGATGCTCTAGACACCTCTGACGGTCAAAACCCTCAAAATACCTGAGTTGGGAAAATTGAACTTTTGCCGCGGGGCTTCAGCATCGACCAATCAGAGAGTGCCTTCAATGTGACGTAGTGACAAACTTTCCAACGGGGCAGAAGATTTGGATGTTATAATGGCGGATAGAAGTACTGTCGCTGTATTCGCTAATTTGAGTGAAACAAAACTGCACCTAGGGGGAGGGAAAGGGACAGGTGGTTGAGATCCAGGTAAATGGGGGTCTTACTTTTCTGGCTCTGGTTTACCGCCAGGGAGAGATGATCGGATCCTGAGGTTTCGGATTGTGGGAATGTTGTTGTCCGAGTGTAGATCCAGCGGCATCTAAGTGTAAAATGTGTTGTTTTAAAGACATTGCTACAGATAATTGCTGTTGATCAATTTAACCCCTGTGTTACCTCTGACGGGTTATTAATTTATATTAATGCCAACATTATTACTTTAATTGTTTCTGCTGGTTCCTGTTTTGGGGATGATTTCTGGTGGCTAACATGCTCTGGACTCCTTCTTGAACCCACCTGCGGCCTGTTTTCTTTTCAGAAATCGCCCCCTTTAATTTGCAGCTGCCTTCCTGAACGCTGGCAACAACTCGTCTAAAACGGTTTTGCGGTGTCGAGTTACATTCCCCGAATATCGCGGGTTCATTGCGCCGTTGCATAAGAGTGGCGTCACGCTGGAAGCATGCGGCCACCTCGTCCTCAACATGGTGTTAGTTTCAAAACCGGCCTGGTCATGCCTGCATGTATGTTTGGGAGCAGCGGGCATTAAATTTAAAGCTGTCAGCGCCGACCTGGTTTCATGGGTGGTGAACGGGTGCATGTGTGTTTTGACCCAAACCTCCAACTTTTATGCTGGAATGCAGGATGCAAACAAAGGCGAGTCTTGGTGGAACGTAGGGTGCATTAAACAGCTTGACAAAGGTCAAGATTTGCATTTAAATTCTGCTGCCCGTCTTTCAGCTCAGATTATTAAAAAGGACTTGAGCCTTGCAATAAATTTGCCCTTCATTGGCTGTGGCTAACAATGTGCATCTTGCCTAATCATTATTTAATCGGAGAAGGTTGCATGCTCCTTATTCCCAATGCCCACACTAGCTACATTCATCCACCTTCCTCTGCTCTGATTTGCAGTTCTCCGGTCTGAACCCGCCGACCTGCTGATGAAACCACCACCGGCATTCCCAGCCTCCGCTGCTGACAGCTCCAGCATGTGTGGTTTCAAAAACAGTGGCTGCCACAGATCAGGGCAGGCACGCTGAGGATTAGGCCAGCCATACCTACCTCCGTGACACAAGCTGTCATCGCTGATTGACAATGCGTGTGCATCGATTTGACCTGGAGTCCTTGAAAACCTTCCTCTCTCCTCGGCTCCATCTGTGCAGACAGCAGCTCCGAGCAGCTGATGGCTCATTTTTAAGCTCCCCCTTCTGAGATTCTGCAGCACAGGTTCACACAAGGACAAGGAAGGCAGCTGGGTGCCAGATGAGAGCGGTAATTAGGCTGGTATCCACCGGGCTTTGGTTACAGGTGCAGATCTGCCTGTGGGGACGAACAAAGCTGTCAATGGAAAATATCATTCATGCTGAAACAACAGAAAGGAAGGGAAAAGGGGGTGGCTTGGATGGCTCTTGCTACCGTGCAGCAGTGCCAAGACAAGATAAATCGCTCAGAGTGGCATCACGACAAGCCCAGAGCAGGAATATAAATCATCTCGCCACTGCGAGCTTTCAGAGCAGAAGGAGAGGCTTATATTTTAGCCGCTTGTTTCTGGAGAGAGGAAAGACCCTCAAAGCTGCCCAGCAACATGAGCACACGACTATCCAGAGTCAGTCCGGCAGCAGGAGTTTCTTGTCTCTTCATTACCTTTGTTGTTTATTTTCTATAATAAAATCTATTTAAACTTCAGTGTTTTTATAAAACGGGTTTATTTGTGTTAACATCGACACATTTTCCATGGTTTTGTGAAAGAATCTTCCACTACTGATAATAATAATAATAATGATGGTAAGAATAGAAACAGTAATTTTGATTTATTTTTGTATTCATAAACAAATCCGTTTATTTTCTTGAATTATTTAATGTTTTTATTTAGTTTATACTTTTATTATTATTCCTCTTTTTTTTCTTGTATTTTCGTATTAACATAAATATACATGCAATATTTTTTATGAATTTATTTGCCCCTTTGTTTATTTGTTTAACCATCCATTGAGCAGTTTGAATATTGGGATTCTGAGGAAACTCAAAAGCTGCAAAAGGAATCTGGGTGTTATTTCTCATTTCCCTTTTGCTAAAAGCAAAACACCTAGAATATTAATATTGAATATGACTTTGTTTTACAGCCAGGCTCTTCTTTATCTCCTGGCATTTCTCAATGCCTGAGCGCGACGCTATGTTAGCCGAACACACTTCTAAACCTAAACTCACTTCTCTTGTGTCGACAGATTATATCTGGCTCTGTTTTCTGACGGGACGACGACGAGCGCACCTGTCAACAAACTTCACCTGCTTCACCTGGTTTGTTGTTGACCTAAAAGGCCAGTCAGGATCTGTAACCCTAACTCACTGGTGGCCAGCATGATCTCCAATCCTCCCTCTTTCTTTTGTTGCAGTTTATTGTCATTTCTCTCAGATTTCCGCTTATATTGGGTTTTTACACATTAATTTATAAAATTAGTTTAGAAGTGCATCTTCAAATGTAGCTGAAATTATATCATTTGCAATGGAGTTTAATTAATTGTATTAGTAAATTAACAAAATCAATATTGCCAGCAATATGTTTCAATTAATTTACAATAATATTTGACTTTAGTATGTTTTTAAACACACATTGTGTTTGCTTATTTAGTTATTACAGATCTATTTAATATTTCTGTTTGTCTTTTTTCCCCAATGTATGAATTTCCTATTACTCTGGTGCTTTGCCTCTTAATTTATAAACATTCCCTCTTTCTTTACTTATTAATTGGTAATTTACAAACATAAAGACGTGATTATTGAGTGTTTTGTTTTGTAAAAGATCTAAATCAACTTTTTCCTTACTATTTTTATTTTACCATACTATTTTCTATTTTTTCGTGTTTCTACATGTTTCGTCATTCATTTTTAAATTAAAGATGTGTGTTTTAATTTCTGTTTGAGCTCTAAATGCTTTGTCTCCTCATTATTTTGTATGATTTATCGAAGGCGACCCAAGTATAACAAAACAATCAACATTTATTCATGTCTTTTACATTTATTTCTGTGTTTTTTTTTTGTTTTTTTTAATCTATTACCCTACATAGTTTTTTGTAGAACAGATAAAGGTTATGAAAAAAAGCTTTAATGGAGGTGCTGCAGCTTCTAAATACGTTATTTGTCCTTCAGAGGCATTAAGCACTAGTGCATCCATCACGCTCTAACCTTAAAACGGGTCACAGCACCATTAAACGTGACCCTTGGAAGAATCATCGCAGCCTGATTTGAGGTCTGAAACCCGATCCCTCCATTCATCTTTCATGCCGTGTCCACTTGGTCTCAGTGTCCCATTGTCACACGTTGCAGACCTTCGAAATGTGAACGTTTGGTCGCCTTCTCTCGGTTTCACATGTATTTACGTGCTTTGTTTCTTCGCCCCGCTGTGTGCAACCTGCTTTTTGTTAAAAGCCCTTTGTCGATAAGTTCGACTTCCCTTGACACTCAATACGAAGTCCATTAAGCTGCAGAGCCACGGGGTTATTCTGTGCACAAGGACCGGTGGTTCCAGTAAGGAATATGTGCTGAGCTCTCCACAGCAAGCATCATCATACGCAATTCTGGCCTGTGTAATGCCATTAGAGGAGATTTGGCATCTGATAGTTGAGTAATGGGATTAGCTTCATGGGCAATAAATCTCCAGGACCAGTATGGCAGGTCTTCCCCACTCAAAGGGAGACGGATGCAACACGCCACGTCCACATGAAAGTCACGGGGAGACCAAAAGTTTGCTTTGTATTTTAAAGTGAAGGAGCCGTTGGTGCATGCATTCATGCAGGATGGGAGAAACCTTACCTGCAACCACATCTGCAGTAGCCGAAGTATAAGGTGACATAAGGTAATATTAGCCTCAGACAAGTGGTGACCAAAGATAGCATATAATAATTACAGTCATTTCAAATTAAACAAAAAAGAGGAACAACTTTTGTGAATCCTGAGCTTGGATTTCCAGGAATAATGTCCACTTGATCAGAAGCAATTCTTACAACAAACTGGCTTGTACTGGTTCTCTGTATTTATTTATTTTTGGTGGAGATTAAAGCCAACGCTCTGATGTAGACCAGGTGACTCAGCTTCCAGCACAGTGGAGAAATCCCCAGAGACCTTTGACCTCCTAATCGCTGAGCAGCGCTTATAGCTGGAGATCTGCTCCAGGCTATTAGGGAGATTAGTGTCACACAGATTTTGGGAGCAGGCCAAGCCTATATCTGTTCTTCGTGGCATTCTCAGCATTTATTACTTAGCACCCAACCCATCTTGAAACCCAATATGCGGCCTATAGTAGCGCATAGCTGCAGGCTGCAGCGTGTGTGCATATGGAGTTAAGCAACATGGAGGTGGACTTCCAAACAAAAAAAACAAGAAAAAGGACATCAGTAGTTTTGTTTCATGGATAGAAATGACACATGAAGCCTTTTTGTTAGAAAAAAATCCTCCTGCAATTAAAAAAATACAAGTTTACTGTTGCAGCACCTCTGTGTTTGTTGCATGTTAAATATATAAATATATATATGTATTTTTTTATAATGTTGACTCTTCTGCTCGGGCCGCCCCTCTGTTGTCGCATCGGGACGAACCAGACGCAAAAACGAGCACCCTTCCCTAACAAAAACAATCCCTGAACTCCTAAAGCCGCTCAAAAAACTCCCGAGAATCATTCAGCCTCCTACCGGAAGTGATCGGGTTTCTCCTCCAAAATAAAAGAAAAAATCAGAGAGTTAAAAAAAAAGATTGAATTAAAAAACAATTTACATTAAATAATAAAGAAATGGCAACGAAGGATGAGTTTAGTGAGTCTGAAACCCTTTCTTACTTAATCTTGGAACATAACTGCGGACTATTCATGGAGAACCACATATTTGCAGATTTTTCTGTCGATCACAAGTAAAATATGCTAAATAAAAATTTTATGTGATAAGCGATTCACCATTTTACATTACTTTCCATTGAATGGCTGTAAGAACAAGGCTGTAGATCATAGTTTGAGCTGTATAAGAACGCTCCCTTTAGCTGCATCAATGCATATTATGGCATACTTGTGTTTGAAGTAATGAAAATGTTAATTATAGGTATAATTAAACATATGGTATTGACCTGAGATTTGATTGATTTAATTTTTTGAATAAAATATGCTTCATACAATTTTTTGATGCTATGCATTCATCCCAGATCTGCTCCAAGGATATCTTTCAATAGGAAATCCTTCAGAACCGATAAATGGAGGCAATCTGATCACACGCTGCATCCAGCTCTAATGATCTTGTTGGTTTTTAGAGATTAGGCCTGGATTAGGAAGCGTCAGTACAATTGTGGAACCAAGCAGGGAGACCCCAGAGACCAGATTGTACAGACTTCCTTAATTAAAAGCTAAATATCATACAATCACCTCCTTCTTTCCAAATTTGTGTAGTTTCTGGTGGAACGTTTTTAAGTTGTACTCCCTCGATAAAGAGTACTTTAACTTTGGAGCCACAGTAATTTAGACACTGATCTCAAGGATGTTCAAAGCTATTTTATTTTGTTTTTTCCATACAGCACTAATTCAAAACATGTCCTTTAAAGATACATTCATTTTATCATTAAGATTAACAGAAAATGAGCTGGTTTTATTTTGTTTAAGATATTCTCTGTATATGTGTTTTATAGTTGTGTGGTTCAATGTAGGTACTTTAAAAATGTAAAGTAAGTTAAACAAACAAATATCTGACTACAACATTTGTAGGCCCAATATGTCGGACGTTTCTATTAATTCTGACCCACAAGGCAAATAGAAAATAGAATATAAATTTTTTTAAATTAGTGTTCCAAAAAATATACATAGAATAAAGAGAAATAAAGTACAGTAAGAGCAAAATATCATTATAAATACTGTGCTGTTTTAACTGTTTTACAAAATATATAATGTTTCAAATTTATAATCCTGTTTCTGTTACAACTTCATTTTAACACAAACTCGGAGTCGAAATTTTGCCCAAATCTTTCTTAGTCTCTAAAAATCATTATAGCAGATTTTTCTGACCTGGGATTTAAAATTCTAATTTCTAATAACAAGAGTTTACCCCCCCAACAAAAAATAGTAATAATAATAACAATAAACAGTTGAACTGTCTAGGTTTGGAGAGACTAACATACATTACAAAAAAGAAGGAAAAGGACTTTACTTATTTGTGGAGACTTAATTGTGTTGTTATTATTATTATTGTTATTATAATAAAATGTATTTAATTAACTTTTTCTCTACTTTATCAAACATTGTTTACTTATGTATTTTATACCTTATTTCTGTCATTTTGGGGGGGGGGGTAGTTAACTGTGTTCATGTTTAAACTTATGTGAAAATCCCAATAAAAATGTGTAAATGTATGCAAATGTAATAAACTCACAACATGTCTGGTAAATATAATTTAACATCTGTATTTTTGAAGCAACGGTTTGGTTTTACTTTGAAGTTCCCTCCCGGAAGCGTGGCAGCTCAGCTCGTGCAGCCCTGTAGCTGACACACACCAGCGACTCCATCTTGGAATCGTCCCGACCCGAGGAGGAGACGGACCTGGAGAGCCCAGCTCGTCCTGCGCGGATTATCGGCACCTCTCTCCGCAAGTTTCGCCCTGAAACGTCGTTTTTCTCTCTTCGCGCGGAGTTATTTCGACGGGAGCGGCTGTTTGGCCCACTGTGGAGGAGCCTTCCCCGGCGCTCGGAGCCTCCCGGTCGCCGTTTTCCCGCTGGAGCGTCCTGAGCGGCGGTTTGTGGCCGGGCAGCCCCGTCGGACTCTCGGGGTTCTAACCGACAAAAAAACCTCCATTTCCGCCGCGGGAGACTCGAAGTGTCGTTTTACGGGAGGAATCCTTCACATTTGACGGCTATGCTCCGGAGGTGGCCGAGGAGAAGTTTGATTCGGTATCGGAGCGCGCTCGGCGTGGAGTCCGGAGGACGTTAGCCCTGGCCGGCCGAGTCTCGGCGCTCCGCTCCGCTCCAGGGTCCCTTCCTTCCCCACTATGCTGCCGCTGCTGCTGCCCTCGCAGGGCCATGAAAACACGGGCTCTGGTGCCACCGAGTCTCCCTCTGCAGCTTCTCTCTAAAACCTGCAATTCCTCGTGTTTTTAATTGTTTTTTTACGTGGAACATTTGGGATTTGGTCTCATTTATTTTAAATATGCAGGTTTTGCAGAGACGTTTCTCCATTTGGGAGCAAGACGTTGATTTTTAAGTTCTTCCAGAGGATTTTTTGTATTGTTTTGTTTGTGCTTTTTATTCATCCTCCTGTTTGTGGACACACACGGATGGAAAATGGGAGACGCTACCAAACTGGCCATAGCCGTCTTCCTCATCTCCTGCTCCTCAGGTGGGTTCAGCAGGTTATGCATGATCATTTAATGCAAACTGTGTTATTGGTGCACGTTGCAGTGAATGCAACACAATGCAGACCTGTGGGGGGGGATAAAAAAAGCAACCCCCCCCCCCCCCCCCCCCCCCCCCC
>JAVLVB010000566.1:382690-408724 GCA_032876305.1 Orestias chungarensis | reverse complement strand
TATATATATATATATATATATATATATATATATATATATATATATATATATATATATATATATATATATATATATATATTTGCTTAAAGAATTTAATCGCACTCTTGCCTTGTGTTACGTGGCTATTAAAAATAAACAATCTTGAATCTATAATCCTAAAATTTCAAATATAAATACTAAAACAATTGTCAGTTTTACATGTTTTTCTAGTGTTCCAATTTATAATAGTATCATATTTAAAACAAAAATTGTCAACAAAATTACCAGCAATATTATTTTATGGTTTGTTTTCTTATCAATTGATAGGAAACAATGTTTTTATTCACCATACCACACTTCCTATATTTGATATTTATCCAAATCATAAGTAGTTTCTTCCAAAATGTTTCCATGTGCAGTTCTAAGCATTTTTTATTTAGCTGGACTGATAGCAAAGATTGTTGTAGAACAACTGTTTGAGGAACATGACATTAGTTTAAAAAAAACATTCAATTTTAACTTTAGGATTATTAATCTTGTTAGTTATTTTTAGCACATTTAAATGTAATCATTCTTAAGTTTCCATAGCAACCACACATGCCTGAACCTTTGATTGCTTGTGACATCATAAAACAGTCAGGTCTTATATGATGTCACAATGTTGAGATCAAAGGGCTTAGTTTTTGATGATGTCACAGTTTCAGAGCTTTGTCTCTCACTTGCGTCTGAACTTTGTTCGAGGTAGACTCTGCTTGCCGATTGAAACGAATTCACACAGATTTTCTTTTCTTAGCCTCACGTTGAATCGTTGAATATCCAGACATCATGTTTTTTACGACTGGTTTCTTTGTTGGAGCTGTGGTAACTAAAACGGTGAAGTACATTAGTGAACAGTATTTCGCTGATAAAGATTTTATTGAAGACATATTTGGGTATGAGAGGGCCCCGTCTGAAACCACATCCACCATTTCTACGATCAGTTCACTTGAGGATTTTGATGGTTTTGTTCAACCAGATACTGTAGAAGATGAAGTCAGCTACCAAGATGAACAAAGAAAGATTGCTAACACTGAAGAATCAACCCCCCTGCTGGCTGCCCAGGAACTTGTCGGTTCTTTTGTTTCAGAAGATGCGAGTCCTTTTGTGTGCCCATATTGCACCACCCAGGAAGATTGTTCCCACAGACGAGGGGACAGTCTAGCGAATAGTGGTCCCACACTTTACTTCTGCAAGTTTTCCAACTGTTTCAATAACTGCTGGATGAATGCCTCGATGCAGAGCATTCTAAACCTAACAATTATCAGAAGGTTTGTGGCTAGTCATCCCGAAAAGATCTTCGGCGCTCTCTCAGCAACTCCATTATATGCCGACTTTCTTCGTACAGCCATTCAAAATCCAGGGAAGTATTTCGCTCCACACGAAATCTTTCAGGTCCTGAACGAAATAGGCAGAAATGTGCCGTCAGTAAGCATGGCAAAGCAGAACAATGCGGCAGATTTCCTGGAGGCAGTTTTGGACTGGTTGAACCCGTGTGGTATCAACACAACTTGCGTGGTGAACGATGCCAAAACCTGTCAATCGTGTAACGTGTCTTTCTTGAACATCTGGGACTTGGGTCCCCTCGTCGTCCTGCCACTTGCGAAACCTGATGACAACGTTGCATCCCTTCTCAACGGTTGGGTTTTTACTTATTACCAAACGGTCTTTTTAACCTGCAAGTCTATCTTAAAGACAAAGCACTTCATCAATTCCTCTGATGTCTTGGCCTTCGTTGTGCAGCGGTCAGACAGTTTGGGGTATTTAACGTATCCTGTGATTTATAACTCAACCATTAACATTCCCGTTGAGAGTGGAACCCAGCGGTACCGTCTGTCCTCCGTAATTTGCCGCCGAATCGTGCCTTATCAGACTCACTTCTACACATATCTAATGTGTGGAGAACTGATGTTTAAGGCTATAGATGACAAAGTGAAAACTGCTAATACGGAATCCTTAACCGACATTAACTGCAATGGATTCATCTACGTCTACGAGAAGGTTACAGACAAAGAAGAAGAGTTTAGCGTTGGGGTTAAGGTTCGTAACACAGAAAGCACAGTAAACAGGCCAACAGTGGATAGATTCAGGTTGGAGGCAAACTTAACAATCCCTGATGTTCTGAGCACGACTCCAGAGGAGAGTGTTAACCTAACACAGAACATTTGTCAATTTTCCAACACTTTTAATAACTGTTGGTTTAATTCCACGATGCAAAGCATTCTGAACCTGAACGTCACCAGAAGGCACCTGGCACTGCATCCAGAAAAGGTCACAACGTCTTTATCTAAAACTCCGTTATGTGCCCGCCTTCTGTGCACAGCCATGCAAAACCCTGGGAAATGTTTTAGTCCACAGGAAATCTTCCAGGTTCTGAAGGAAATCAGTAACAGCGTACCTTCGTTGGCCTTGGGAAGGCAGAACGACATAGGAGATTTTTTGGAGGCTTTTCTGAACTGGTTACACCCCAGTGCTATCAACACAACCGGCGTGCAGAAGAAGGTCATCGACTGTAAAGACTGTGAGGCCGATAGACCGGTCCAGTCAGGGATGGGCCCTGTACTTCACCTTTTAGATGCAAAAGCAAATGAAACCACGGATAGTCTTTTTCACCGATTTGTTTTTGAGATGCTGTGTACTACCCAAACGTATTTGGCCGACACTTCTGATGTGATAACCCTCTACCTTCATCGTCACACTAGCAATGGGGAAGTCAGGGTACCAGTGATTCCTAGTGAAACCATTGACATTCCTTTCAAGAGTGGAACCCAGGTTTATCGTCTGTCGTCAGTTATTTGCTTCAGAATCCAAAACTTCCTGATCAACCATTTTTACACGTACGTGATGCAAGAAAAAATGACGATTAAAGTTAGCGATAGCAATATAGTGGTTGCAGGTCAGGACAGCGAGCAAGATATTCTGCAAAACGGCTTAGTCTACATCTACGAGAGGGTCACAGAAGTAAAGGACGAAGTTAGTGTTGAGCGGGACGTCAGCAGGGAACCAGAACAAGCCAACCCTGAGATAAAGACAAGTGTCCCAAGTCCTGATGTGTCCAATAATACAAACACTCACAACCAAAAAGGTGGACGTTTGTCTGAAATATTTTGGGATGCGGTTTTATATGTAGTTCTATTTTTCTTTCACGTGTTTATGTTGCTTCATGTTGTCGTTCATACATCGAAGTATTGCCTGAATTCTAAGGTCATTCTTTATGGTTATTGTCCTGTTCTTTTCCTTCTGTGGGCTTTTTGTTTGTAAAGCATTGGGACCCCGAGCACTGACACCTTTAATGTAATCGGGGTCTATTACAATTTTTTGATTGAAACCACTCGATGGGTTTTCTCCGGGTGCTCTGGCTTCCCCATTAAAAAGCAGATAAAAAAAAGATCACACAGTGTAAATCAGTAGATTCTGGACTCCAAGCCTTTCGCCTCTGATCATTTAATGATCAGAATATTGTGGACAAAAAAAAACTAATCTGTGGAAACAAATTATACACATCAAATTATAAAAACTCCTGATGTTGATACTTCACTTACTGTTGGTTGAATCCCACAATGCAGATCAGATCACCTGAAGGCACCTGGCACAGCATCCAGAAAAGATTACAGAGGCGTTATCAGAATTTATGTCCAAAAGAGTACCATCGATGTTACTGCTTTTATTTCTTCGGAAAACGGAACAACATTTTCTTGAAGACTATTCTAAACTGGCTAAACTCCAGCGTCATGCTGATGAGGGTTATCTCTTGTGAACAATGTGAGGTGGTCAGACAGGTCCAGTCAGGGGTCGGTCCTGTAGTTTACCTCTCAAATGCAAAACCAAGGCCAGATAAGTTAGCGTTAGCGCTAGCAAAGTTAGCACTTGCAAAGTTAGGCATCCATTTATTCATTTTCTACTAGTTGGATCTCAACCAGGCAAATTTAAAGCCACTTTCTTTTGGGATTAATAAAAGTGTGAATTAAATTAGATATATGTTAATTAGATTAGATATATGTAAATTAGAGCTATGTATTAAAAACTGAATGTGGAATTGCGAAGCTCTGGGATTTAAAAAGGCAGTGTCGTGGATGCAGGGGGGGTTCCAAGAGGAGAGAGAACGAGCCATGTAACTGTTCATCATCATCATCGGCAATGCAAGATTGCTAACAACTGGGATGAACTTCAAGCTGCGATGAATCGACTAAACGCTTTTTATTATTATTAGTTTAATTTTTTTATTTAAGAACTAATTTTCATATAAACTCTGACATATTTGCGTCTCAGATGTTCACTTAAACAAGACTTTCCTACATTTTCCTGCTCCGCCATGTTGCTCAGGGCAAATGTGTTTATGCCGCCTTAGCCATGCGCTAGCAAAACAAAGCTAACGATAGGCTGATTTCTTCTTCTACTGCTCCACTGGCAGATCACAGCATTAGGTAGCTCATTACTGCCACCTATTGACCACAGATATAACAGATTGTGTTAAAAATATTCGCTTGCGGTAAAACGTGATTATAAAGCAACTAATCGACGACTAAATTAACCGTCAACTATTTTAATAATCAATTTTAATGGATTAAATTGTTTAGTTGTGTCAGCTACAGAATGCAGTATTATTTGTTTTACTAAGACATGGCTAAAGGATAATTTCCATAAATGTAAGTAATTTAGGCAATTAGTGTCCTCACCATACTAGCAGATCAGGATTTAACCCTCTGGAGTCCAGGGTATAATTGGTAGTTTTTGACTACTTTTTACTTTATCTTTATATTTCACTTTAACAAAATGTTTACCCTGCATTCCTTGGTATCATTTTTTTCAGCACAACTTTCCCTTTGTGGAGTTACAGTTATCTTTCCATTTTGACACCATATTAACATAGTGGACCTAAAATCACACAAAAAACAAGTCAGATTTTTTTACTGTGAAAACCACAAATATGTTTATCGAACCATTTTCACAACTTAGATTACAAATATAAATTGTACATTTCAAAACCAACATACAATGTTTAACAGAACAAAGTGATCTATGACTTTTTTATATTAAATGCAGGCATTACCTCAGACGTTTTTTGTACACAACAATGTAAAGTCTCACATATATGTTTAACAAACCAATTTTAAAACTTAGGGTGCAAATAGAAATTGCTAATTTCAAAACTTATGTACACTTTTATCACACAACAAAGCAATTTAACACTATCTACATAAAATGCAGGCAATGCCTCAGTTTATGCTTTGCTCTGCTCCCTGAGCCAGAGGAGATTGCGACCTGGTGGGCGTGACCCGCCGTCGCCGTCCTCTGGGCGGAGCTCCTGTCTCTCCTCCTCCACCCCGTCTTCCTCAGCTGCCTCCAGCTGGAAGAACAGCTCCACATTCATCAATCGCCTCCTTGTTGTATCTCACAAAACCAACCAAACTCTAACCCAAGGCACTAAACTAGAAAACTACACACTAACTAAACACTAAAAATACACTAAATATCACAGATCACTGAAAACTGTACACTTACTATCACTCCTATGTGTCTCTGTGTCGCCCGCCGTCAATCCCACAAATTTCCCTTGTCCCGTAGAAACCGAATGCCGCGATTATGATTTTTGATTGATTAATGTGGTGCATCTTTCCACCAATAGGACAGAGGTTGTGTTTTTTTTTGCCGGTGTCTGTGAGACGCGCACACACACACTGAACGTGACGAAAAGAGAAAAGGTCTGGTGGAAATACTTAATCAGAACTCTGGTTTTACATGGCCTATCAACACAATTTAAAAGCTGATCTATAGTTTGATACACAGCTTTATACACAGCTTGAAACAGCGACTCCAGAGGGTTAAGAGTAGCAGGAAAAGGAAAGGAGGTTGATAGTGCAAAAACAGATGCTTGCTCCCAGGACAAGTTACTGTGTCCTCAACAGTAACGTGTTGTTTACATTTCGCCATCAGCTTTTGCTGACAATCCATGTGATGTCGTCAGTTTAGATACAGACACAACACCCCAATACTTTGTGGCAACATTTGATTTTAATCACACCTTACTCTCTGCTACACTGCCAACAAGTGACAAGTAAACAAGAAAAGAGAGACTTTAGCGAGCAACATAGAGCTAAATAGGATTCCAATACAAGACAAGACTCCTGTCATCTACAGTAATACTCGGATTACTCTGCAGTTGTCGGGTGTATCAGGGATGGACAGGAAGCTGAGTACATATATATGTTGGAGAGCTCTCTCGCAGACCGGGGGTGTCCAGACTTTTACAGTTTGCGAGCTACTTAAAACATGACCAGCCCTAAGGGATCTAATGCACAACGCCTATTTATTTTATAGTATTTAAATCAATATTATTGCATATTTTGTCCTTTCATGAGGAAGTATATTTTAATTGAGTTAACATTTAAATTTGATCTGAAACATATACGAGTTAGTCTTGCATAACTGCATTAACCCATGCAGGAGGAGGAGCCTCTAGCTACTCTAGCTCTGCCTCTGCTAAGAGAGACAGGGAGACTCGCTACGCGACACCGTAGTTTGCTACGCCGGCTAACGCAAAGCTATCGTAGAGTTAGCACGTTTTTGCGTGCTTAAACGCTCCTCAATTTGCTGCCCGGTATGTAAACTAAAAGACAAATGGAAGGATGGACGCGCTCATCTACTTCCTCTAATGTCGCGCGATCGACCTGCACAGATCGATGTATTGGGCTCCCCAGCCCTGGGCGCTCTCCTCTGGATACTCTGCTACTTTTGATGTAATAAAAAAATTTCAACGGGGCGTTTGTATATTTTATGTTCATATTTTTCTCGATCTGATTAATAACAAAAGTTCAATCTGTTGAGAAACGCAGAATTATGAGATTCAATCTCAATAAACTTTTCTTTTAACCCACAGAAGCTGATTTTTAGGAGGATTTTCATTGTGATTAATGTCAGCGTCGCTCTGTTCGTCTGCAGGGCTCCCTGACGGACTACCTGAAGGCCAACGTCGTGTCCTGGAACGAGCTCTGCCACATCGCCCAGACGGCGGCCCGCGGCCTGGCCTACCTGCACGACGACATCCCGGGACACAAGGACGGGCACAAGCCGTCCATCGCTCACAGGTACGCCTGTCGTTCCGCAGAGCGCCGTCCGCTCACGCGTGCCGCAGAGCTCTAGGGACACGTTTTTGTTTGGTGCACCTCAGGGACATCAAGAGCAAGAATGTCCTGCTGAAGAGCAACCTGACAGCCTGCATTGCTGACTTCGGTCTGGCCATGAAGTTTGAGGCTGGGAAATCAGCAGGAGACACGCACGGACAGGTGCCTTTGACTCCGCCACTACTTTAAACTCTCCTCCTGCCGGTTCTCGTGTCACCTGACCTATTCGCTTCAATCCGGCAGGTCGGTACTCGCCGTTACATGGCTCCCGAGGTCCTGGAGGGCGCCATCAACTTCCAGCGCGACTCCTTCCTGCGCATCGACATGTACGCCTTCGGCCTCCTCCTCTGGGAGCTGGCGTCTCGGTGCACCGCCGCGGACGGTGAGCGCGCACGCCGCTTCAGAGCCACCACGCGGTCGCAGAAGCGGGCGTGTCTGACTGGTGTGCTTGTCGGCAGGTCCCGTGGATGAGTACATGCTGCCCTTCGAGGAGGAGGTGGGCCAGCACCCGTCTCTGGAGGACATGCAGGAAGTGGTGGTGCACAAGAAGCTGCGGCCCTGCCTGCGAGACTGCTGGCAGAAACACACGGTGAGTCGAGCTCTGAGGTTGTGTTTGACGTTCAGAATCAAAAAAGAAACAAAAAAACGTTTTATTTCAACTTTCAGAACCTGAAATTTGCATATTTTATACATCCATCACACATAGAGTTAAATAAGTCAGGCCTCAGAGATAACAAACCCTAATAATTAGTGTTTAGTCAAATTTAAGTACATAGAAGGTTGAGTGGAAGGAAAAACTGGTAGGGGAATGTGTTTTGTTATATTATGTTATGTGATACTGTATCATAATGTAATACATTATATTAACAATGTTCTGATAAAACGTGTTCACTTTTTATACGATTATCCGTTATTACAGGTTTGTTAGTTTCCTAGTGTGAAATGTTGCCTTGATTACGTGATAATTACTCAAATACTCGATGTCAATTCTAATAATTATGATAATGAAGAGCAATACCCTTAAAATTTAAGTACCTAGAAAGTTGAGTGGAAGGAAGACTGCGGTAGGGAACGATTTCCTGATAAAACATTCTCACTTTTTTGATGCCGTTATGGCAGATTTCTGATAAGTATACTGGGCGGGTGATTTATGTGGATACACCAAAATAAAATTGGAACGGTTGGTGGTATTAACTTCCTGTTTGTGGAACATTAATATATGGGAGGGGAGGAGAACATTTGAAGGTGGGTGGTGACCATGGCGGCCATTTTGGATCCAACTTTAGTTTTTTCAATGGGAGAAGGGTCATGTGACACGTTGGCCAATGACGTCTAAATGGCGCGCCCTGTTTTAGTATGAATAATTCATACTTTTGTTATGCCTGCCAGGGTCTGGCCATGCTCTGCGAGACCATTGAGGACTGCTGGGACCACGAGGCCGAGGCCCGCCTGTCCGCCGGCTGCGTGGAGGAGCGCATCGGCCAGATGCAGCGCCAGGCGCCCGTCATCGGCCCCGAGGAGATCGTCACCGTGGTCACCATGGTGACGAACGTTGACTTCCCGCCCAAGGAGTCCAGCTTATGATCGGCCAGGGACAAACGTGTCCGGCCCTGGTTGGTCGACTTCCTGTCCTTTCTCCCCCCCCCCCCCGTCGTCTTTTCTTCTTCTTGGTTCTGGTGCCTGAGGATTTCAACGTTTTTGTTTTGTTTGTTTGTTTTTTCACCACCAAACAAGACGATGACGCTTGGAGAAAACAATCTTTTCTTTATATTCTCGCACGAGACGAACTCTGCAGAAATTTCCCTGAGAAGTCTCGGCTCAGTTTAGAGTAAAAAACCAGAAGAAGAAGAAAAAAGAAAAGAGGAGCGCGTGGCGCCTGAAGCGTTTGCTGTTCTTCTTCTGCGACGACGATCGCTCTGCCAACAGAGCAACAGCTCCTGAATGTTTATAGTGTAATGCTGCTGTACATAGGGACTCACGGAGCCATCGGCTCATCTTCACGGGGGGGGGGGGGGGGGTCCTTTTCCTAACCACACACACCTCCCTCTGCAGAAACACTAATACACGCTGCTCTGGCTTCTGGCGCAAACGTCCAGCTACAAGTCAATAATCTCTAATATTGATAGGAAACATTAGAGGTTGTTGACTCGTATGTGGAGTTTAGTTTTGTTCTGAGCATTTTAAGACGTTTCCGCCACAAGCTAGACGTAAACACTTGGTTTTTCTGTTTTTGCGCAGCAGCGAGCTATACCTCAGTTCAGACGGACGCCACTCACTCGCTCCCCTCCCCGTGTCCCCTCTTCGCTTCGAACTCAATGAAGTCGTCACTCACAGCGATCCCTCTCATTCTGAACTGGACGTTTTATTCTCTCTGTTTAGTTTGATTTCTGCGCCCCGCTGTTTGCCTGCTTTTACGTTTTTAAAGAGTCTCCGCTCTCTCCTTTTTGATACACCTCAGGAATCTTTGCTACTCGCCCTCGGTTTCCTGTCTCTCTCTCCTCGGCTCGCTGGTCGGATCATTCGGATGTTCTCCAGCTCATGAGCCGTCGGTGGAGCTGAGAGGAGGAGCGCTCCCACTCCCTCCTCCATCCTGGTGCCATTTCTACCTTGTCTGTATTAGTTACTCTCGTCGATGTCAGGCCAAACGGATGTACGAGACGTTTTGGGGAGCACTGGTGCCGGCATACCTGCAGTCTCTCCTCAAGCTTCGGGGCGGTTCCAGCGGGACGCTGTCCTAAAAAACTAAAGCAACCAGAGTGAAACATGAGGAAACTTCCATGAGGGTTTTGAGCAGAAACAGTCGCAATTACCAAGTTTCCACCAGCTTATCGTCTTAATGTCATTTATGTTTTGGGGTTTTGAGTATTTATTTGAATTTGAAATGTCAAATTTCTACAATAGATGGATATAAATCATTGGATTTAATCTTATTAGTTTATTTGATTCATAATCTAATGAAACCAACGTCGCCGTTTTTAAGCATCATTAATTAACGTTTATAATTACGCTGATAATCACAATTTATGCAACAACAAGGAAGTTATTACAATAAAAAAAGATGATAAACTCCATTGCTAACATGATAGATGAAAACATGAACACATTCAATCTAATACTATATATAGGAAATTACTTTGAGTTTAGCTTGGATTCCTTTGGTAGGTTTGCTAAGCTAAGCTATGCTATCAGCTTTGTTAGCTTCCATTCACGTTAGCTAAGCAGTTTTGAGGGAGGCTTGTGGTTATTTACCCCAAACGGTTTTAACTATTTAGCTTAAATCTGAAGCACAGTTGGGATGTAGTCATGAAACAGGCCCACAGCATCATGCTGCCACCGCCAACCGTGCCTCACGTTTTGACTACTTGGCCGTTTTAGGAGGTTAAAAGCAGAACATTTTAGGCGGTGGTCCTGAATTATGCCCCCTATGTTGACACGAGGGGTTCTTCATCCTGGAGCGCACCAGTAAAGCCCCAAAGCATAATACCTCCACCACCAGACCTAATAGTTTGATCGTTATCTCTGCTAATAACTGTTCTCCAGAAGGAAGTCGACCCTCAGCATGATCACTCCTTACCCTCCTAGATGGTTAGCATGTGTTATGCTAATTAGCTTAGCTAGTTTGAGCTGAGATTGAGATTGAGATTTGATTCTGTTAAAGACCTTTAATCCCAGACAAGCCCAATGATATTGATCCGTATGACTTCATGCAAAGCTCCACTATAAATTAAATAGAAAGCCAGAAATGGTGAGCGGGTTTGGTTTTATCTTGCAACAGAAACACACAGCAAGCCTGAAGGAAGTCGAAGCCATCATCGTTGTTTTTTAAAACCTCCGCAGAGCGAGAACAGCGTTGAGGAACGAGAGCAGCCCTTCAATAAAGCACTACCTCACTCGCAGGGATCATTTTTCAGGGTAGACGAGTGGCAAATAGACCAAAATCAGAAAGAAAAGCGTAACGGAGAGCGTCCGTTGATGCAAGTCAAGGCTAGAAGTTTCCTCATTTTCACTCGCGCGACTCAGAAAACGCTAGTGTTGTGTTTTAAAATGCAAAAAAACTCGAGCAGTGTTTGAGCCAATTTGGATAAATATAACCGCTGCAGCGGAGGATCAGCTGAAACTGCGATCAGGAAACCGACCCCGGCCGACTAAAACACCATTCAGGGATTCAGTACTATGCTTTTCTAAGTTCTAGCGAGTTTATATGCAACCAGTGCCGCAAACTTTACCCTACGCTTCTGTAGGACCTGCTGCAGGAGTGGCTTTCAATACACCAACAAACACAAATACCTTGTAGCATTTTAGTTGTTTTTCTTTTTTTTAACCGTGTCCTTGCATATTATGTTGTGACGTATTTATTTGTTTTTGTTTTCTGGCCTGAGGTTTTTCGGGGATCAGAGCTCAGGTGCAACTCTTGAATAAAGTCGTACGGAGTTGGCACGCGTTGTCCGTTTGTCGTCGTCGTCGTCGTCGTTACTACCGGGTTGCGGGTGGGTTCGAATTCAGGAAATATTTTTCATTAACTCAAAAAGAAGACAAATATATAAACTGCAACATGCTTCTTTCTATTCAGTCTATGGACAAACGACCGAAAATGAATGTTCTACAGACTCCTGGATTCTACATAAATATATAGATATATAAATATATATAAAGTGTGTACTTTGATGGATTGAGCCCGGCCCTGTGTAACTCTAGAGGGCCTCACATTCGGCTGGCGTGGCGTGATCCTG
Organism: Orestias chungarensis; assembly: GCA_032876305.1. Classification (NCBI taxonomy): domain Eukaryota; kingdom Metazoa; phylum Chordata; class Actinopteri; order Cyprinodontiformes; family Cyprinodontidae; genus Orestias; species Orestias chungarensis. The sequence goes on along the minus strand of JAVLVB010000566.1, from coordinate 396,858 downwards.
CCCTGTCCTGTGGAAAACGGTAACAGCAACGCATCCGTGGAACTCGTTTATGCACCAAACGGCAACGCTGTGGCAGGAAGCAATCCTGTTAACCCAAAACAAAACAGGTTCCGCTTAATCAGACACTCGACGGTGCATGAGTGGGTTCCTGAGCAGGACGGCTTTTACGGTTTTTAACGGGTCCTCCTCCAGCCCAGCACCTCACATTGCTGTGCATATAAAAAACCCGTGGAACATTTGTGTCTTGTTGCCCCCTCCCCATCCCAACATTTTAAGCAGATCTGTACAGACATAATTACCCGTTCTTGAATATATACTCTCTGAGCTGAATCTTTCTAAGTGTGTGTTGAACTTCAGTGTTTCCTCTACATTCAGCTTGTACGTGGTAGTTGCCCGTTGCTATGGCAAAGGGTTATTATTATTATTCTTTTTTTTATTGCTTATATTTGTGAAGCTCCTAAACTAAAAAGGAAATAATCAACATCCAGCCTGAGGCGTTCCTCAGGGAGGCTGTTCAGGTACCCTAACTTTTTGTCTCAAAGAGCCATTGCAATACTTCCGAATGTGAAATTACAATCATGTACCACAAGTATTTCCAGGGTTCCCACACAGTATTCACAGAAATTAGTACATGTACCTATTATTAAGATATTTAGCCTTTAAAATCCCAACAAAATGAGATGATTTGGCACTAAGCTGCAGGTTCTGATGTCTTGAAATTAGACGATTAATCTTACACTAGTATTGCTTTCTCTACATAAGAGCTTATCAAAAGAAAACTCCTAGTAAGAACTGGAATTGGTATGAGTTAAAATAATGTAACTCACTTTAATACGCGTTTGAAACCTTCCCTTTGACCTTTTGGGATAGTTTAAGTATTTCAAACTAGCCAGACGTTTCTATTATATCGAGATGTAATTTAAAAGAAACATTACCCGTCATGTCGAGATGATTAAATAATAAGCAAAAAACTTTTTTGTCACAAGACGATTTGAAATGACAAAAATCAAGCTAATCTTAAGATAATGATGTCATAAATGTTTCAAAGTATAAAACCAGCCTGAAGTCTTAACATAATGAAAAAATCATGGAAAAATGGCGTTTAAAATAGTTTTTTCTTATTTTAAAGGATATTTAAAATGATCAGGATGAATACGTTTAAATAAATCTTTTGATAAGAGCATGTTTCACTTGTTAAAACCTGTAAAAGAAAAGAGATATTTTAGGCAATACCATTACAACTAAAGTTTAAAACCAGCTTTAGTTCTTTTCTTGATTTTTGGACATGTTGGTTCTGTGATGAAATCTAGTTTTCCCCAGATAAGCACTCAAAACAGACTTGATCAGAATAACACTTTATAATTTACCTATAAAAACAGCTTTAGTTCTTAATTTGACCTCTTAATCAGAGATATTTGACATTTAACTTTAACTACAAAATCAAGTTCTTTTCCTGTTTTTAGTGACAGGATCAAATTAATAAGCACAAGTTTTTAAAATGAGTTGGAAATTTCATCATCTGGGAGAAACCAGGTTCTGGTTATCTGGATGCAATGATGAACGTTTGCAGGATAAACCGAGATCAGCGTCTTATTTCAAACATACTGTGTGGGAGCCCTGCTTCAGTCCTTTTTCTCTCCCCGCCGGTCGGTCAGGATTTTAGAGGAAACATTGAACCTGAGTGACTTCGGACACTGCAGCCACATTTCTCCAGCGCTGATCTGAGATCTTGTGAAGGCGCGTCCGACGATGGCGACGGACGGAGAGTTTCCGAAACTCAAACGAACGAATCCCCTTTTTTTTTTTTTAAGTCAAGAAAGCTGTGACTGTAAATTTTATGTTGCGAAATAATGTGAAAATACGTTAAGACAAGGTGGGAAATCTGGCTCGTTGGGAAGACGCAGACAGAAAAGTGTTAAATCCCAGAAACGTCACAGAGATGACGACTGGTCCCCGATCAGCGCTGTGGCTCCGCCCCCGTTAGCAGACCATGGCTTTTATCCGCTGAAGTGATCCATGTGATGTAAATAAATGTGTTTTTAGATTGTGAACGTTTGATCTTGTCTCTTTGGGTCTCGGATTTTCTGAAAACTTTTTTAAAAATCGGAAAAAATGTCTGAAAAATTAAGGTCAGAATTGTTTGTATGATTAACGGATTTTAAACCTGAAACTGCAGGATTATAATTTTGTTATTTTGCCTGTGATGTTTGCATCCTGGTGTTTTGTGAAAATCCTTTAAAATGCTTCACCGTAAATTCACTAAAACAATTCAGAAAAGAAAGCAAATCTTGTAATATAAATTAACAATTTGGTGATAATGTTTGAGCTTCATGTATATTTTTCTATTTATTTTGTTTTAATTTAGATCAACACAAATGAATGCATTCTTTCTATGTGGAAGGACAACAAACTCATTGTTTGTCGAACGTTAATTACAAAAAAAAGAAGAAAATAATCTGAAAAGTGTGGCATGGAGCCGCATTTGACCTCTGAGGTCATAGCTGCAGATATCTGCATCAGCTGGCTGAAATATTTGTGTTTTAAGTGTCTTGCGTTGGATTCTCAGCTAGATTTAAGTTTGAGTTTTGGTATGTTCACTGTCACACGTGAGGAATCCAACAGCATGATTCTTCCACCACCGTACTTTTTTCATAAAAGCTAGAAAAGTACAATATTCCCCAGACAGAATTTTCACTCGTCTGGGTTAAGATTTAGATTAAATTACACTGGTAGAATGTCAATCCACCTGTAATTTATCCAAACGTTTGCAAGCCATGTCCCGCAAACAGCAAAAAAATCCACATTTTAATTTGATTTACTTCAGCATTTTAAACAGTGATATAAAAGCTGCTACCTCAGCGTTTCTCATTTCAGTTTCGCTTCCCTCGCCTTTCTTTCTTGACCTATTTTGTGATTGCTATGCTAGTTTTTAGAGTAAAGTATCAAGCTGACTGGCAGCCAATCAGGAAGAAGAAAACATTTTAATTATTAGAATCATAAATGACACATTTTTAATATAGCTTTAATAAAGTTGGTTCTACACTTTAGTTTTAATGGTATCGTTTAAAATACTTTTTTTTTTTTTTTTAAGAAATATCTAAACGGGTTTTAATAAGTAATACTAACAGATTGCTTAGTATAACCTGAATATTTATAAACATTAATATTGCTTATATTATTTTTGTTATGGAAAATTTTAGACCGGTTTAAAGTGATTGATTTTGAATTTTTTAAACCTTTATAAAAAAAACTGTCTATGATGAAGGAAAAGTGTTCTGGCATGTAAACGCCACCAGATGGCAGCAGAAGGGAATTTAATGGATTTTAGGTCCTAATTTCTGTAAAAAGCGAGATTGAAATGGGATTAATGTTTGAGAGCATAGAAAACTTGAGACAATCTTTTGATAATTTAATATGAAACAGAGAAAACTATATGTTGGTTTATTCTGACAAACACGGCGTCTCAGGCAAAGGCCGACGCCGCCCACTGCTTGAGGTCCGTCGGGCACTGAGGGTATTTCTGCAGCGCCTCCATGATCTGACCGTGGTCCAGCATCAGCCTCACCAGCTGGAACTCCCTCTGGGTTTTGGCTGAGGAGCCGTCGGCCGGCCAGACGAGCTCCAGATGCTGCAGATGCTCAAAGGCCTGCCGGGAAAATAAAACATGAAACTAATGAGGAAATCTGTTGACATGGAGGACAAAAATCCGAGGAGAGAGACGGTACCTTCATTACGACCTGCGGCTCGAAGTTGTACATGGAGCTGGACTTCCTCCGAAGGAACTTCTTGAACTCTAAACGCAAGAAGTGGCGCATTAAAAAGTTTGGATGGTTCCTACTTTGCCATTTTTTCGGGCCTCATCTTTCCCCCACCATTGTGGACCATCTGCAGATTGAACGGCTCTCCTTCGTAGACGTCGCTGAGGTGTTTCATGGCGATGATCAGGCACAGCTCCAAGATCGACAGACCTGCGGAGCAGAGGAAGAAAACCTCAGCTCCCACTCGGCTCCTACACCCCTGATCGGACTCGGTCGAGCGGTTTTACCGTGGAGCATGTTCGCCTTGGCGTCGGCGAGACACGAGCGACTGGCGTCCAGGAGGTCGGCCGGCGTGATGGTTGGCGTGGCGACCGACACTCGACTCAAACACAACATCTGGAGGCATCACTCCATTTAGTTGGGATGCTTCTTTTGGGAATCGTGCATCTTAAAGAGGTAAAACTCACCAGCAGCATTTGCAAGGAGCGGAAGTCCGTACTGGAGTGGAAATGTCTCCTCAGGACGTCTTCAGCCGACTTGTCCTCACAGAGAGTCTGGAAAAAAGGTCTCGTAATAAATCATTGTGACCGATTTGGGTTAAAGGTAGAGAAGATTCAACATGCTTTTGGTTTATTTGGAAGACGATTTCAATCTAAAATAAACTTCACCGAATTCACAACTCTCATTATAAACCATCAACATAAAGCGGAGAATCTGCAACGCCGCTGCTAACCAACGTTAGCTATGGCGGAGAGCTTCAACCGTTAACTTGGGAAAGTCTTCTTTAAGAGAAAACCAGGTGATGTTGACTCATTCTTTCATTTTTAGATGCGTCAGAATTAAGTTGAACCCAAACTTGAATTGTGCTGCTGTCGAAAGAAACGCCAGTCCCTGACTGACTCACTGTGACGCCGCAGTTCCACTCCCGAGCGAACGCCTCGTCCGTGAAGTCGTCCGGCAGGCTGAGCTGAGCTCGCACCCGCTCCAGGTACTGGGGGAACGTCAGCGAGCTCAGCAGGTGGATCTGGCGGTGGGAAAACCGAGACTTCACCCGCTTCTCCAGCAGCTCCAGCACGTCCTGACAGGGAAGTAATCGGGGTTTCTTTTTAGGGCGAGTCGAGGATCTCTGAAATTATTTCTCTACGTGAACGGATGACCCACCAGTCTACAGGTGAGGCCAACTACGGCGATGGGCGCCTGGGCGGCCTGGGAGACATCGAACAGGTTGTAGAGCAGGGTCTGGTTCTTGTGGTGGGCGAACAGGTCGAACTCGTCCAGGACGAACAGAACCGGGCGGCTGCTGCTGCGATCCCCTTTCTTCAGCGCATCCAGCAGGAAAGCCAAGTTCTCCGCAAAGCTTCCCTGAAAACAGACAGTCGTCGTTTGACGCGCTTTTGTTTCGTTTTGGGAGGGAAACTCGTCGCCGTCTCTCACAAACACTCTGTCGCCCACGACGTTTTCCAGGTTTAGCTGCCTCGTTGTTTCCTTCAGCGCTATTCTGTCGTCCGTCTGCAGGAGACCTGGAGGGCGACGGATGAAGGAAAACGTCTACGTCTGCGGTGGCGTTCAGGAGCGGCCGTTTGCTTACCGTTGAGCTGAACCTGCAGGAGGTCTTTCTGCACCTCGGGCACCGCCGACAGCTCCCTCAGCACGCTCCTCAGCAGCTGCAGACACACGAACAAGCGTCACGCCTCAGGATCTCTCTTTCCTTCCACCGTAACTCGGCGGAGGCTCACCGTGGTCTTCCCCGCTCCTCTGGGGCCGACGATGATCACAGAGTTGCTCTCTCCGTGGATCGCTGTTCGCTTCAGCAGCTCCACCAGGTGCCTGCGGAGAAACAATCAACATCGCTCCATTTTCTTCATTAAACTCGGATATGTCATAAAAATGTAAAAGCTGATGTGAATGAATCTACTTCTGTTGCGTCTCAACTCCCTCTGGTGTATCGGGAAGCTGCTGATGGCAAAACCTCTTCCTTAAAATCTGATGAACCTGAAATGAAAGGTGCGTAAACACAAATGAATCACTTTAATTAACAGAAACGATCTAAAGGAAGGAGTTCCTCATTTCAAACCTGATTAATACATTCTCCAATAGGTAGATTAGCGTCTTTTGATCTTCGTTTACTCATGATGTAGAAAAACCTGTAAAACATGAAGTTTTACATTTAAATAGCTCTTTTTACCGTGGAGTTCATATTTCTCTCTTGGTGTTGATAGATTAATACTACATAAACTAATCAGAATTGAACCCCTGCTTTAAATAATTAGATTTCACAAAATTCTCCCATCAGCATCAGTTATCAGACAGTATTGACTTATTTTACTGAAGATTGCATTTGCTCAACTAAACCCCTGGTTGGATGATTTTAAGCCCGATTGTAAAGAAATAGCTACTTTTCCAGAAGAAGTCACAAAAATGATCTTAAACTATAAAAAAAAGAGTAATAAATGATAAAGTGTCTGAACTAGATACATTTAAAACAGAAGATTGGTTTTGCTTTCATTAAAGCCGCCGCCACAGAAGCTTTATAGTTTAGACATACAAATATTTAATTACAAATGTCATGTTTTAATCTATAAAGACAACATTTAGCTCTCCAACCTGAACGTGTTTCGAGGAAATCGCGTCTGGATATTCGCGGGAACGCAGCTCGTTCTATGATGACCACTTCCGGTTTTATTCTGAAGCCCTGCTTTGATTGGCTGTTTTCTCTCAAGCTCTGCTCTGATTGGCTGCGGCCGGCGCCAGACCGGAAGACGAACCAAAATAATAAAACCAAATCAAATAACCACACACACAACAAAAGACACAAGGAATGGGCTTTAAAAGTAACACTAAATACAAATAACTGTAGTGATTTAACCAAATGTTTTAAAAAAGTAGAGAGAACGATATAAAAAAACGCAGAGGTCTAAATGTCGCCCTCTAGTGGCAACAGAGAAAATTGTTGTTTACTTATATTATGTACATTTTCCAGAGATGCAGTCATCATAATCATTTATGTTGTCAGTGCTAATTTACCTTTTTCTTTTGTTGTAATTTGTATAAAGTTTCCTGCCTGGTTATTTATTGTTTAGGTCGCTTTAATACACCTAAATAGCATTTAGAACAATAAGGAAACTAAATAATGATAATGGGATGGAGGCTAAATCCCCTTTTCTAGCTCCTCCTTGATATTTCTAAAGTTTCCTCTGTTAGTTTTTTCTAATATTTCCATCTTTTATTCCTATATTTATTTATTTCACTTTTTTTAATTAAACAGGAATTGTAATAATATAAAAATATAAACAATGTGTAAAATCAGAGTTTAGTCGAAATAATAGGTTATTATTTCCTTTACTGTGTGTGGATTTACGATTATTTGTTTTTGGGTGTTCTGTGTAATTTTGTTCTTGTATTATTTTCTTTATTCCCCAATATTACTAAAGATTATGTATTTTTTGTAAATGTATTTGCAGATTATTAGGTTATTATTATTGTTCTTGTTTTATTTTGTTAGGCATTTAAGCCTCATTTAGAAAAACAATAAAAACATTTTTTTCAACAAGACAATTCATTCTTTTTCAAATAACAGCAGAGAGAAGCCACGTTCTATTTATTCATGTTATTTTACAAAAACATTTAATAGTTGTGGCTGATAAACCTCCATTATTTTCCCTCAATTTTTATAATAATATAAAAAAAATGTTACAACAATATTAACTTCACTTTTTAAAGATATCACAAAATACATAATGTTATCGAGTTAATTATAATTTATTATGCTGCTGATGAATCTTAAATACTTCCTGTGGGTTTGAGGCTGCTTGAAGGAACAAAACAGAGTAAACTACCAGATACGTCAGGAATTTGTTTTGTCACATTATGATTAAAAAGGACATATTTATATTTGTGTTTTTTTTTTTTCCCAAACAAGCTATCAACTCATTTAATGTCTCCTGAGGTTTGACCTCCAGAGCTGCGTCCTCTTCTCTATTCACCTAGTTTCAGTGTCTGTCTTGTAGATTTCCACCTTTGCTTCCTTCATGTTTACAATACAGCTACTGCTAATCAGCTCAACGTGCATTTAAACTCAGATTTTGTGTGAGAAAACAACTAACCGATGATTAATTCAGAAGAAACTTGTGTATCTTTCACTTTGGATGCAAGAAAACAGGTTAAAAAGTGTCAGGTTTGTTTGTTGTTGCAGCAGCAAGTAAACACAACTGAGCTGCTTTTAGGAGCTTAATAAAACTACATAAATGTTTTCTCTCATGCTTTTGTGTCTGTTTGTCCAACATTTTCTAAATCTTTAAGTATATGTTCATGTTTTTTCAACACAGCTCCTGAAAATAAGCATCTTTGTCATGTATTTTAATTTGGTTCTATTTTCTAAACTTGTTTTCAGCATGTTTGTACTGTTAGATTTCTCAAATGCTAACACTTTCTGTTTAAATGTATAATTATGTATTATTATACATTTTTTATTATACTTTTTTTTCTGCTCATCCTGAAATGTCACATTTTACTGTTTAAAACTGATGATCCCATATTTTCTCCTGCTTTCCTGCAAACATGAATCTTATTTCCTGTCCTTATTAGCATTCAGAGCTGTAATCTTTATTCCCTGAGCCGCTTCTCCGGTCGGGGCATCAGTGGGACTTCCTCCAGCCGGTACTGGATCACTTTTCTCCCGGTTGTCTGCCGGACTCCGCCGCTCTCTCCCATCTGCTGGCAGCTCGCTGCGGCGCATGCGCGGCGCGACTCTCCATCATCCCCAGTATTCCAGTGTAGCAGCAGCAGAGAACTAATGGGGGAGCTCCTTATTCGCGTTTTCCTCCTCAGCTGAAACGCCTCGTCGCTTTCCTCTGTCACTCTTCCAGCGGCGGGACCTCCTCGCCCGGCTGTCCGGGTAAGAAGAGCCGCGTTTCGGCCTCATTCAACGCAGATATGAGCCTGAAAAGCGTCTCCCTCTTCATCTGCAAACGCAACGGGCTAGCACGGCTGTTAGCCTCCATGCTAAGCTGACGGCTGTTAGCCTCCATGCTAAGCTAACCGTGCTAGCTCGGCCTGGCTCTGGCCTCTGCTTGTCCCCATTTGGTTCGAAACCCAAGCGGGGCTTTACTAAAATCTCCCACCTCGATCATCCGTGAATCGGAACCCGGGCTCACGGGCGCCGAGCGAACCCGGTTCCGGTCCGCGGGTTTAAACAGCCAACGGTCGTTAGCTTGAAGCTGGGCTCTCCGTCTCAATGCATTCATTACAACAAGCTAGCAGGCTAGCGGCTAGCTCAGTGTCGGCTCCAGAGCATCAGGGGAGTCCTGACCGGACCCGACACCGAACCCGGCCGGCTGAAGCCGAACCGACGCCGCAGCCGAGCTCTGCCGCGGGTTTCTGGAGCCCAGCCTCGATCTCAGGGCTGATTTACCTCTGTAGGCTTGTTTTGGTGGTGGAGCTGCTGTCATGTAGCCATCTGTTAAAGCTGTCAGCTCTCCTTTAATGTTCCCCTCAGGCTGCTTATGTTGGTGAAAACATGATAAAAACATGATTTTATCATGATTTTATCATGATAAAAACATGATTAAAAACATGATAAAATCATTATAAAAACATGATTTAAAAACATGATAAAATCATGATAAAAACATGATAAAAACATGATAAAATCATGATGAAATCATGATAAAATCATGATTTTATCATGATTTTATCATGATAAAAACATGATTAAAAACATGATGAAATCATCATTTAAAAACATGATAAAAACATGATTAAAAACATGATAAAATCATTATAAAAACATAATTTAAAATCATTATAAAAACATAATTTAAAATCATTATAAAAACATGATTTAAAAACATGATAAAATCATGATTAAAAACATGATGAAAACATGATAAAATCATTATAAAAACATGATTTAAAATCATTATAAAAACATGATTTAAAATCATTATAAAAACATGATTTAAAATCATGATAAAAACATGATTTAAAATCATGATAAAAACATGATTTAAAAACATGATGAAAACATGATTTAAAAAACATGATTAAAATCATGATTAAAAACATGATAAAATCATGATTAAAAACATGATAAAATCATGATTTAAAAACATGATTAAAAACATGATAAAATCATGATTTAAAAACATGATTAAAAACATGATAAAATCATGATTAAAAAGATGATTAAAAATCATGATAAAAACATGATAAAATCATGATAAAAACATGATTAAAAATATGATAAAATCATTATAAAAACATGATGAAATCATGATAAAATCTAAACATTTCTCTTAGGTTAGAGTCATTAGGATCTGTTTGTGTAACTAATTACCTTCTGATCAGCCTGTAAACAACAGCTAATCAGCTTTGACCCTTTATTTCTCTTTTTTTTTACAATATGTCAAAATAAACAATTCAATCTTAAAGTGATGAAACTAAAACCTAAATTATAGTAAAATCATCAGGTTTCCTGCCTCTGATGTTAAACAACCAATAACCACAATATAAAATTCACACAGAAATTTGTTAAAAGTCAACTTAGTTTATGTTTAATTTGAAATGTTCATAAAAATGTGGTGTTTTAATGCTTAATTTACGTCATCAAATCAAAATGTTAGAATGCACTTGACTCTTAAGGTAGAACTTATGATAATTATGGTTATTTCATCATTTTTGGGCTCAAATGTTTCAGTTGTGCGTGTTGATGCGTAATAAATACATATTAGGAGTTTGGACCATAAAAACAGGCAGTTAGAAGTTTTTTAAAGGGTTCAAGGATTCATGGATGGTTGGTGAATACTATGAGATTTTGTGTTTGTGGTAATAATGGTAAACTGTTTTCTTATTATTTTTCTAAAGCGTGTGTCCTACTATAATAATAATAATAACAGAAAACATCAATTTCACTCAAACAGTCCTATTCAATATCAATAATGCACATATTTGCTATAATTACGGCCGATATGGATTTAAATTTTGGTCCTAATATAGTTTTGCTACAAAAGTGCAGAACATGCATCTAAAAAAGGCTCCTCTAAATACGCGTGACACAGTACGATAAATCGTGACACGGAGCAGCTCTACAGACTTATTTAAAAATCAACCAGGATTTTAAAGACAGGAATCATTTTCCTTACTAAGATTAAAACTTGTGACCAAAAATAACACTATCAGCACATTTCATTGACATTTCTCTCCTCTTAAGTGTGATTTAATGATATATTATGTTTATCGAGTAATATAAAGTAGATCAGTAGTTTTATTTAGAAACGTCAATTTACAGTCGTTCCTTAAAATCATTTCCTTATCAGCTGTTCTGGTTCCAGTTTGGAGAATATCTGATGGTAACGTAGAAAAAAAATATCCCTGAACATAAATAAAGCGCTAAAATCAGGTTCAGTGTTTATTTTAAAAGTTTAATGTTTTTTTGTCATTAAACAATGCATTCTGTTAATTTAAGGATCAAAAATATCATTTTCCTTACCAAACAGGACCTCTTTACTAAATAAAGGGCTTTAAAGGATCGTACAGCAGATTTTCAGACTTAATTCAATTATTTAGTCAAATCATATATATATATATATATATATATATATATATATATATAGATATATCATTTTTTTAATCATTGGTCCAATAATTATGATTGCAACTGATATTTATTTCCATGTTGTTGCTGTTTATGTTTAATTTCCAAGAAGGTGACAGGATAAGGAAATGTTGATTAAAATCAGTAAATATCAGTTATCGGCCCAAACTTGCATATCGGTGCATCCTGAGTGGTTGTTCATGCTCCTAATTAAATATGAGCAGAAGAAGAACAGCAGAGCAAAGTCGGTTTTATGTATAAAAACACAGATGAATGGTGATGTGAAGTTGCTTATCGGGGACACATTTAAGTGCTGCACACAAACATCGGATCACGCTAGTGAGAGTTTTGAAACAGCGCTGTGGCGTCAGCGCGCATCGTTGAAGTAAATGCACCTGAGAAAACGGACTAAAAATGTTACTGACAGGTTAGTTTCTCTGCTTTTTGTACAAAAAACAAATCTTTGTTGAATCCAAACGTTTGAAACTAGCTTTTAAACGTTGCTTTGAGTGCGGATATGAAGAAATAAATCTGCTGTTGATGTTAAGGTGAATAATTGCGTCAAAAAATTATGCTCCCAACTGGTCTTTACTGAAGGAAGGAAATGAAAGCTTTTTTTTTGTCCGTCCGTTGTGTTATTGCTCTATATTATCAATAAGGTTGATCATAAATGTTATCCTGGTTGTTTAATTTGTTCCCTGTCGTCAAAAACGCTAAAATAAAAAACACATGACTGAAACTCTCTCCAACAAACAAGGAGAACATGGTTGATTTGTGGAAAATATAAAAACATTAGTTTCAGCAGGAGAGTCTGAGTTTGCCGAGATTTGCTGACTGCAACCATTATCTTTCTAATTCTTTAACTTGGTTATTGTTTTAAACGAGTTATTTGCTGAGCTGTGTCTGGAAAAAAACAAACATAAAATACCTTTAAAACCAAAATTATGAAATAAAACCAAAATAATTGGTGCAGAATGATGACGCATGTCTCACGTTAGTGGTGGGAAAAGTCGACACGACCTTTCAAACTAATAATATGTCCATGAATTTATTTTTAAATCAACTGAACAAGAAATGTCTGTTCTAAACTCTCAGCAGTTTATTGATGTGTAATCTTCCTTTTAATTGGAGAAACGAGGTTTGTTACTAAATGAGTTATTTTTACAATCTTCCTTGAACCAAAATGATATTTCTAGCTAAGTCAAAGTGATAAAATATAATTGAACACAGATTTCCCTTTTTAAATGTTTCAGCTTTTTCCCTTTTTTATTATTATTTTCTCCTTGTCTTTAAACTTGTGTAATTAACTGATTTGTGATGGATCCGAATATTTTAATGGTGCACAGCAGCTTTAATGTTTCCTGTTGAAAACAAGAAACTAAAGTTGTTTCCATGACTGAAGCTGCTTCCTCAGCTCAGCACCAACGTCATCTAGAGCCATGAAAAAGAAAGTACACCCTCAGTTTTAGAGCATCCCTGGTTTGTCTTGATCCACTTACTGCAGTAAAGCTGCTTCTTCCGTCTTCTAATGTCGCTGCTGCCATATTAATAAGGACCTGATTTACAACCAGACTAACAAACTCAAGAGAAACACCAGGAATAATTTTTCTCCCGTGTTGTTTCTTCATGACCCAAACTTGTTTCTGTTCTCTATGTCTTTACTTTGTTTCTTTCTTCCTTACTTCCTTCACTATGTTACTTACATTTCCTTACCTTCCTTCCTTACCTCGCTCTTTCTTTTCCTTCCTTCTTTTCTTTCATTTCCTTCCTTTCTTTTATCCCTCTCTCCCTACCCAGCTACCTTCCTTTCTACCTGTCTACTCCCCTTCCTAACGTCTATTTACCTTCCCTCTCCACCTTTCCTTCTTCCTTGCTCCCTCGTTCCCCTCTTTCCTCCTTTTCTCCCTCCCTTCTAACCTCTTCCCCTTCCTTCCTGCTTCCTTTTCTCCCTTCCTCAGGTCCCTCAGTCTCTCCTGGCTGCTGTATAAACATCTAAACTAGATGAACTCTTGGTGAACTTCAGTATTTTTAGCTTTTTATATAAATCTGTGAAGTTTTTTCAGTTTTCTAGACTTTTAGTTGAACTTGTTCGGAAACCTTGTTGTCCTAAGTTCCGACTCGGGGTTGTAGAGTCAGCAACAGTGGTGAGTTGGATGCTGATGATCCGAACTGCCGTATCAGTCATTGATGTTTTCTCTGCTGCCAGAACCAACGTGTGGTCGAGTCTAACGATCCTGGATCAGGTGGTTTTTATCTCCGCTGCTGCCTGTTTTTGCTTGTGTGGCCATTTTGAAACTAACGGTGACCTCTCGGCGGAGTGTGTGGATGTTCTGTTCCTCTTGCTCCCCGTGGTCGGACTGAAACCTGACGCGTCACTGTTGTAAATCACAGACGCCCGGCGGCGTAAACAGCCTCCAGATAAACCAGCATCTTTATTGGCTCCATGGTCATCAGGTAGAGGTTTCAGCAGCGCCATCACAGGAAGCTGTTAGGACAGCTCTACATGTCTCAGTTTGAGCCGTCCTGAGGTAGAGAAGTGAGATTTCATTCACCAAACTGGACAGAAACAGTTTATTTTATAACCGTATCAACAACAAAATAAAATGACAATTTAACTTTCAAACATTCTTCATTATTGTAGTTTTAATGAATCATGTAGTTAGAAATGTATCATCATAAAGATTATTCCTTCCTTCCTTCCTTCCTTCCTTCCTTCCTTCCTTCCTTCCTTCCTTCCTTCCTTCCTTCCTTCCTTCCTTCCTTCCTTCCTTCCTTCCTTCCTTCCTTCCTTCCTTCCTTCCTTCCTTCCTTCCTTCCTT
>JAVLVB010000566.1:354844-382590 GCA_032876305.1 Orestias chungarensis | reverse complement strand
TGCTTCAACTCAGACATGTTTTGGTCTCAGATGTTCACTTAAAGAAGACTTTCCTACATTTTCCTGCTCCGCCATCTTGCTCAGGGCAAATGTGTTTATGAGCCATGCGCTAGCAAAACAAGGCTAACGATTGGCTGATTTCTTCTTCTACTGCTCCACTGGTAGATTACAGCGTTAGGTAGCTCATTACTGCCACCTATTGACCGCAGATATAACAGATTGTCTTAAAAATAGTCGCTTGCGGTAAAATGTGATTATAAAGCAGCTAATCAACGACTAAAGTAGCTGTTTACCAATTCAATAATTGATTAAATGGATTAGTAGTTTCATCTCTATTGGACTCTAACGGTTCATCTTCCTCTCTTCCAGGAATCATGGAGAAACCACTTCCAAACCCAGTTTGGGGGCCATTATGCTAAAGAGACCCAATTTCTTTTTATTTTTTATTTTTTTTCATCTCTGCTGGTTTTTTCCCTGGGAAATGGACAAATGTTGAGAAGTTGAGGAATAAGAGCTCGCGTCCCCTCTAGCCGGTCGGATGGCTCCCAGTGACAGGAGACAGTGATGGATGTCGCCTCGCCGTTCAGCGCTGTAGCCAGGATGCAGCTCAGAGGGTAGGGTCAGCCGTGAGCCCGCCTGCCCCGGCCCGCACTCCCTCACCCCCCACACCCGAAGATCCGAGTCCCGCATCTCCAAGCAGAATCGTGCAAAACCGGGCCGTCTCCCCTCCCTCCCAGCACCGACTCCACCACTGCCTTCGACAGACGGAACATGGCGCCGGTTCATGTCTGATCCCTCTGAGGCGTCCTGCGTTAAACCAGCGGAGCAATGAATGGCGGAAAGGACTGTGAGGCGGGAAAGGAGAGGCGGGCCGCCGCTGTCCAGGTCCCCATTGGCTGGCAGCGCAAGGCGGAGCACGGCGGCGGCGTCGTCTATGTGAGGTGAGAGGCGCAGATCTACTTGTTTAGCCAAACCTTTTCCTTTCCTGGTTGTTGTTTTTTCTGGTTCCTCAGAATCTGGAGTCTGTTTTAATCCAGGGCCAAAATCAACCTTTAACGAGGCTGCTCCGAAAATCGGTTAACATAAGAAGCGTGTTTTTTTTTGTTTTCATTACATACGGTCCAGAATTGATTCAAAATGGTAAGCCACCTAAAAGCTAGAATCTTAGTTCAGATCTGCCTCCGCCTGCAAGGTTGGACCCATAATCTGTGTGAGTTTGTGTGATTCTGCAGGTTTTAAAACAGTTTTGTGTTTAATCTTGGATTTAATTCTTACTAGCTACTGTCTTGTTGATAGGAGGAATCTAAACATGAATGATCTGTGATGTGAATCAGAAAAATCCCCCAGCTGGTTTGTTTACCATCCACAAACGCGCTCAGCTGCTGTAATTGATCAGTTCAGCGGGAAGCAGACACAGATGGCCCGTTTTGTTGCTGCCGCTCGCGTCGAGTCACGCTCGTTCCCTTGGCCTCTTTACTAATTTCCCTCCACTAACGCCGCAGTGTGTCCAACATAAACTCAGCTAAAAACGCAGAAATCCGCAGCCACTTTAAAGACTTCCCGCATCAACACACCAATAATTTCACAACTCGTCAGAGGAGCGGCTCAGAGAATCAGCCGTGAGCATCAATGGGGCAAAGTCTGCAGTTTTCAGCATGAGGTAATGAGGGATCCCTGCTCAGAACGGCTCTGCCTTGATTGGTTCACATAGAGTTCAGACGGTACATGCAGAGTTCACAGCATGCAGACAGCAACGTCATGGTGGAGTCTCAAGAAATCCTACAACACGTAGAATAATTACATTTTATATTATAATAATAATAACAGTGATGTAAATCATATCAATCACAAATACTTTATTTATCCCAAAGGGAAATTAAATTAATTAATTAAATGGAGGAAAACTAACACTTCATTAGCTTGAATGCAAAATCCCCATAGTAAAACATGGTAGTGGCGGTGTTGTGCTATGAAAATGAATAATGTGGCAGCAGATATCGATGCAGGAGTTCCAGCCTGACTCCTGCGATCTTTGAGGATGTTTGGTTTTAATAGGCGCCTCAGAATGAATCCAGCAGCACGGCTTTTAAAATCTGACCCGACCGCCTCTGGTTGCTGTCTTCCAGTCCCAGCGGCTCGCTGCTGTCCAGCCTGGAGCAGGTGAAGACCTACCTGCTCACAGACGGGACGTGCAAATGTGGCCTGGAGTGTCCGCTCGTCCTCCACAAGGTATCGTCAGACAAAGCTTCCTTCCTTCCTTCACTACTCTTATCCTTGTCCCCTGCCTCTTTTCATCCCTTACTTTTGTCTGTCCTCCGCTGTTTTCTTCCCTTCCTTGTGTCCTACAGCTCTTTATTTCTCCTCTCCTCTGTATCCTCTCTTCCATCCTTTCCTTGGTTTTCTTTTCCTGGCTTCCTCTTTCTTCCTCCTCCCTACTCCTCACTCATCTCTTGATCCTCCCTCTTCCTTACCTCTGTATTTTCCTCCTCCTTCCTTGCTTCTCCATGTATTCCTTCCTTTTTCTTTGTCATTGTGTCCTTACCCCCTACCTTCTTTCAGTCTGTTAATCCTGCCGTCTGGATCTGTCCTCTTTTGTGTTTGTGCTTCCTTCCGTGTCTTTTTACTTCCTTTCATTGAGCCTTTCATCACTCCTTACTCCTTCTTTCTTTCCCTCCTGGTGTCCTCTCTTTAACATTTCTACTGTATAATTTCTTCTATATGTTACTCTTTTTTTTTGTCCTGCCTTTATTCTTTTATCCTCCCCCCTCTCTTGATCCTTCCTTTCCTACCACCCTATTTCCTCCCTCCTTACTTCCTACCATCCTTCAATATTCTGTCATTGTTCCCCACCTCCATTCGTTCCTATACTTCCTTCCTTTCTCTACTTGTTCCCCTAATTTCTTGCATCTTTACCTCCTACTATCCTTTTATCCTTGTGTCCTACCTCCTTTATTGTCATACTTCTTTCCAATCTGATGATTTTTGATATTATGGATCCTTATTTTCACACTAATCTTCAGAGAATCGGCTTGTTAGCTAGGGACCTCACATTGCTCATCCATGGAAGAAATGTTTTTTTACAGAGTTTCCTGGAGGTCATACAGTCTGAAGTTTTTAAAATGTTATTTTCTTTTTTTTGTGCATCATATTTGTTGGGACCTTTTTTTCTGAAGTGAATTTTGCACACCTTAGGGCTGTACGCTAACTTTTTTAGCTTATAGCGCTGGTGCTACGGAGGCTACCATGTTTTTTTTTAAAGCACAGATCGTAAAGTTGTAGCACCAGCATGATTTTCACTAAAATCTCTAAAAACCAAAAATAGTGCATATGATTACTTCAACACACTAACAAATAGGAGCAATGCATACAATGAAAACACAATTAAAATATCTATATAGACATATATTTTTTTTGTCAGTGAGAATGCAAACAAAATAACCTTTTAATTTATTCATATTACTGCAGATCTGTGTAATACATAAGTATGAGTATGAGATAAGGAATGTGTGAAATTTGTGTCGCACTGCAGTGTGTATGCTGTATGAGTTTTAGAGAAATGCATGTGCAATATTTTAATTTCTATGCATACAATATACATATCAGACGGAATTGAAATCAGGTGCTACCCCGGCTTCCCTTCTAGCTCCGCCTCTGCTAAGAGAGAGGTTTGCTGCCTGGTATGTGAATCTAATGATAAATAGAAGGATGGATGCGGTCATCTACTTCCTTTAATGCCGAGCGATCTGCGTTCACTCCTCTCAAGATAGAAAGGACTACCACTATGTACTTTAGTGGTTGACATGGCTTTGCTGCTCCCAGTTGTGCAAAGCTGTCGCACAAGTGCTGCTTAAAAGAAATAATTTATTGCACATAGCACGTCTGACATATATGTTGCACTGTACAGACCTGCAACAAACTTCTCCCTCTTTCTGAGATTAACACATAGCCACTGGTTGTCTAGAAAGCTACTCTCTGATCATTTAAACGCCTTCAGGTGGATTTTCATATCGTATGACATTGCATATTAGTCCAGAAGTTTAACTCAGATTTATCAGCGACACTATTCAGGTTTTTTTCTCCCATTATTGGATAAATGTCATAAATGCATACAAGACATAAACACCAAGTTCACATGTGTGCCTGCTATCAGGTGTTCAACTTCGAGCCAGGGGCGACTGTCCAACAAAGGACGGCGGAGGATGTGAAAGCGGACGAGGACGTGACCAAACTCTGCATCCACAAGAGGAAGCTCTTGGCTGTGGCCACGCTGCACAAGAGCATGGAGACTCACCCGCCTCTGGCACTGACTAGCCCAGCAGGAGGTACGTGGACATGGTGGTTACCACCTTGGTTTATTATAGAATCTGAATTTAAGTGTAATTGCTCTATAGCGTTCCCATAATTAACATCTTTCAGCTGCTAAAGCTTTTTTTAGTCTTATTGGCCTCTTAACTACTGCAATCTGTGTTATTTGAACCTTTCATGTAACGTGTTAGTAGTCTTGATGTGTTGCACATCTTGTATTTGTACATTTTAGGATATTTTTTTAAAGGAAATATTAATTTTTGTCATAAAATTTCAGTTGTTAAAACAAATGGGGTAAGCTTGAAAATAATTAAAACAGCAGAGGTTTCTCAAAGGCTTCTCTTAACTTCAGCCTACAGGATCTGGAAGTTTAAAAAAATTCACATCTTGTTACCCCCTTAATGATGCGTTTGCTTTTATTTATTCTTTTGTTGACTTTTTTACAGCTGAAAAAGCTCAACCTACTTTCTAAAATTCACTTCTTAGCATTTTGGCGTGGATGCTAATTATAGCATATCTAGTGTTAGCATATCGTTTAATGTGTGCTAATATTAGCAGCATTCTAGCTATTGTTGGGATATTGGCTAAAGTGAATTTTATACAGTGCAAGGTTGTAGATTTTTTGTTTGAGCATATCTAACAATTTTCTAAGACAATGCAGCTTTGGAAGCTAAGATGGTACAATGCAGTAATCCAGTGCTACTCTACATGCTATAGGCTGTCACTTGCAAAGCAGCCACTCGTAGATATAAGAACGACTGTAGATGTTAGCTTCTAGTTTCTGCTCGTTTTCATTTTATGTATTAATGCATATTTAAGGTATATAAATTGTATCTATTTTCAGGAGGATTTGGTCTTTAACCTCAGCAAATACTGGTTAGGGTCAGTTTTGCTGTATCTTAAACAAAGTGACTTTAAGTGACTTTTCATATTGGGTATTTGTTCAAATGATTCATAACATTAAGATTTTTTTTTAAAAGCTAACCAATATATTGCTACCTTTACCCTTTTTGACAAATTTGTACTACAGTTAACATTATTGCTGAAGCTAGTATCTTAGCTAATGCTAATATGAAAGCTGAAGTAAATATTTGGCAATGCTAGCATGTCAGCTACATGTCACTGTACCATATAGGGTGTTTTTATCATAGCAACCCTGGTTAATCTGATGTTAAATCCTTAAGATTTTTAGACAAAGTGGGCTAGATTATAGATGTTCATATTAGTTAAAGTAAGATGACTTTTAAGTGTATAAAACTCTGTGTTACGCTGTATTTGTAACTTGAATTGATCTGTTTCCCTCTCTAGGTACATCATCTCCGGTTGCTGTGCATTTTACACCCCAACGAGCAATAAGGACTAAAGCCCACGATGGGTTGCCCAATGCTGTTGGCCCGGAGTGCAAGAACCCTTTTAAGATGATGATGGTCCCCGGACAGCAGCAGCAGCAGAGGTTGTTTCCACCTCAAGAGGGAGGTGGAGCGCCGCAGCCTGAGCTTTACTCTGGGTACCTACGGGCACAGAGGCTACCGAGTGGGGAACCTGGAACTAAGTCTCCGTATCGGGCGGGATATGGAGGCATGTTGAGCCCATCTTCCTCCGGTGCTAAACTGTATGGAGATGGCTCTCAGTCTCCCAACACAGAAACTCTGGGCAGCCCTGACTGCTTCCAAAGGAACAATGCTTGTGGATTTCCAGGCGCGGGTAGTCCCAGTTCAGTATCCATCCACGGGAATACTAGGACTCCTCTCTCCCCACCCAACGTAATGCTTCATGGCTCTCCCGCAGGCCAGCCATCCTGCGCAATGACAGGAAGGACTAGCACGCCCCTGTCGCCTACGGCCACTGCCAAAAGCCCTGTTATGAACATGAACATGCCGCGGGGGAACTTCCCACCCAGCATGGATCTGCCTCGAGCAGCATTTCATCACAAATCTCAGCCTCCTCTCCATCCTGTACCTCCCCCGCCATCTATACCACCACCCTGTGCTCTTCAGAAAAGGCTGTTGACCTCTGAAAAAGATCCCTTAGGCATTCTGGATCCCATCCCTAGCAAGCCAGTAAGTCAACCCCCAGCCCATGCCCCCAACCCTGCCAACTTTCAGCCCAACATCCACTCTCAGGTACAAATGATGAATGTAAACATCCCCCCTCCTGCCATTGTTCCTTTGCCAAGCAACTTACCTTTACCCACAGGGAAGCCTGGACCCGTGGGCCATGGTGGGAGGACTCAACAGAGCGGTCCTAACTCCTCCATGCCCCCCTCCCCGGTCACGTCCCCAGTTCACATGACTGGGCCGGCTCTTGGGAGAATCGAGGCGTCGCCTCACCGCTCTCGTTCCTCCTCCACCTCCTCGGAACATGGGAGCTTTGTAATGCCCTCGGGTCACCAGGCCCCGTGTGTCACCATGAAGGTTCCCCCTCGCTCTCCCAGGCCGGCTATGGGGTCCCCCCGGCCGGCCATGCCATCAAGCCCCTCCACCAACAAAACAGACCAGCTCTCCCAGTATAAAGACTCGCAGCTGGTACCCGGAATGGGAAACCCAGCCAGCACACATCAGCACACCAACTCCATGTATTCCCCCACCACTTCCTCCTCTGCCTCCTCTCTGGCAAATTCCAGCGCTTCCCAGAAGGGCCACCCCGGCCTGCTCGGAATGCCCCTCAACCAGATCCTGAACCAACAGAACGCTGCTTCCTTTCCAGCCAGCAGCCTCCTGTCAGCCGCAGCCAAAGCACAGCTAGCAAATCAAACCAAACATGGCACTGGCGGCACAGGCGCCCCCGGCATGGCGGCCGTGGGGGCAGCCGGCGGGGGCAACGGCGGGGGTGTTGGTCCTCGAGGCATGGAGGGACACAGCACTTTAAATCCCATGCTCCCGCCAAACTCCACCATGCTGCTAAACACTCCGGAGGGTCAGAGTGGCCGGGCAGCGCTTCGAGACAAACTCATGGCCCAGCAGAGGGATCCCACCAGGAAGCGCAAGCAGTCGTCCGGCAGCGCCGGGAACCCCGACGGCGGCAACAACATGGGGTTCAACATGCTCAACAAGCCGGGCATGGGAGGCCCACACATGCAGGGGCCCAGCGCTACAGAGCAACTTCGTAAAGTGGGCCGCATGGGAAACCTGCACACCAATGCCTCCATGGCTCAGCTGCTGCAGTCCATGAGCTGCCACAGTTCCCACAACATGGCCGGGAACAGCCAGCGGCCCGGCCTGAGCCCCGCCCCCGGCCCACACGCGGCCGCGCCGCTTCACTACAACGACCGGGCGGTCATGCTCCCTAGCGGGCCTCCGCAGAACCTGCTGGTGCAGCAGAGGCTGCGGCCTCCAGGAGATCTCGTCCAGCACTGTCAGAACCTGGACCCCGGCGGGGGCCACCTGGGGCCCCGTCCGAGCCAGTTCCCTGACATGATGGCTCAGATGCAGGCTCAGTCCATGAACAACTGCGGGCGAATGGGGCCGGGCGGGGGGCCGATGGGACCCGATGGCATGCCGCTGGTACGCCCCAACACTAACCCGCCACTGCTGTCCCATCCGGGGCCCCACCCCTCACAGCTGAACAGTGTGAGGAGGACTAACATGGTGCCGCATGGAGGGGCCGATGGAGGATGCAACCAGACCGTCTCTGATTCAGGTGAGGCTGCAAGGCTTTACTGTCAGGTTGGACTGTCAGCTCCAAAGCAAATCAGATGTGTAGAAGAAGGAGTGTAACAATGGGTGCGGCCGTCTGTGGATAAATGTTTTATTTAGCAAAGGCCGTCAATCATAAGATTATTAAAAGATGAAGAAAACCCAGAGAAACTACAAATTATTGGATAAATTCTCAATTCAATCAGATATTTAAATGTGAATGATTAAATTAATGTAGCCATTAATATATTGTTCAATATAAGAGAGGATTAATATTCAAATGTTTATTTTTATGGTTTCATAAATGTTTTGTGAGGGAAAAATGTTACGCCTTTCTTGAAGCAGTTTTTAAGAACCTCATAAGTAACTAAAATAATATTAATTTCAAGATAGAATGTAAAAAAGAAATAAATTGTATAAATATCAGCCCAACGGCAAACTTTTTGTTTAGAGCAAATTTCCTAAATTTTCCTAAATACTTTGTCTAATTTAGAAGGATGTAGCTTTTAAAAGGTAAATCAAATAAAAACATTAAGGGTGAGCCTTGTGGTTAAAAGGTGAAATAATTATATTTTGATCATCAGCACAAACTGAACCAACAGAGAAAGTTTTCATTGACGTTCATATAATAGTTTTTCATTGTTATTAATAGAAAAACAAAGGGACAAAGGTAAAGAACTTTACATGAAACACACAAATACATCAAAATATCAGCGTAAGCAACACATTAAAATAAAATGTAAGAAAAATACATATAAAATACACTTTTTTGCCACTTTTTTCACATCTCAGATTTTTAGGGAGTTATCTAGATGTGACGCCATCACATGATTTGACCCACTGAGCATAAAAGCATGCACCATTTTTTTACTGATTTGATATGAAACCACTTATAAATATTTATATTTTCAAAAGGATATCAAGCTAATTAACTAATGGCTTTAATGGGAATGTTAAAAGTGACTTTTAAATCCTTTAACTTTTCACAGTCATGGTCTCGTTTAAGTACACCAAGCAAAAGCATCGCAAAACTGTATACAATACAAAATAAGCCGAGGACACAATGCTACTTCTGTTAAAACAATGGCTAGAATATCATGATTAACACAAAAAACTATGACGTTGTTTGCAGTATTCAGCCTTGTTGTGTCCTCGGTTTAAATGGACAGAAGGAAGTGAGTCTTCAGTCACAGGAAGTCCTTCAGCAAATCTTTCTAAGCGCAGAGGCGCTTCACACAAACACATCTCAACCCACCGATGTGGAAGCGGTTCAAAGAAAGGTCAAATCAAAGAAGGCGCTGAGGAAACGTTCGGGGACGGCCGATCAATGAATTGTGTCGGTTAATGCGCTCAGCCGGCCATTTTGACTTTTCCACTTGTAGTTTCAGGCTCAAAAGTACAAAACAAAATACATTTAAGTGCTAAAAAAAGGATTTTTCATATGTACACTTTAAAGATTAGGGCAGACTTCATTAACTTTAGTCTCCTGGAAACTTTGACCCATCCACACTGACCTAAGCTACGCTAGCAGCTTGATGCTACGTTAGTTTGTTTCATAAGATGCTTCTTTAGTTGGAGTTTATTGCGTAATCCCCAGACTCTTGTTTCACGTCAGTAAAAATGGACGCCGCAGTCTGTGGGTGGACGTTTAAGTTGAGCCGACCGCATCGTCACCAGATCAGAACAAAAGCGCAAACTAAACTTGGCGCTGCTCGCTTCGGACATCGTTTACGTCCAGATCAACCACGTCTGGCTTCTTCTGTTGCCCAAATATGACGCACGTCGAATGAAATGCGTCACGGCCGTTCTGACTGCAGACACTATGAAACATATGAATTATTTATCCAACATAAAAGGCCCAAATCAGAATTTTGAAATGTATTTTTATGAAAAGATCGGCATTCTGACGATAAGTCTACCATAAAGAAGGCGGATGTGGGTCACGTTTGTTTGCCACGGTTATAATTAAACTGAAACCATGGATTTGGGGTGATGTACCCCCGAGTATAGACACTGCGGCTCCTCCGGTGTCTGCGCTGACTGGAGGGCCTCTGGTGCCTGGCCATCCTCTTAATTATCAGTCCTCCAGTGTTTCTGTGTGTTTTATTTGTGTTCGAGCATCAGTGAAACGCGTAAGAAGACAGAAAACGGGATCTGCGTCAGCCTTTAAGGCGAGCAACCCAGATAGCGAGCTGTAGGAGCTTCTCCCAGAAAGCCGGTTACTATAGTAACAATAGACCCTGAAAAGAGACCAGGCCGAAGCCTTTGATGACAGCTCAGGCCGCCGTGCGTGATTGTGATTGTGCGCTGCGTGTGCACGGATAACTGGAGAGTGCGGCTGTATCTGTATTTGTGCGATCTGCTTCCTGGTCCTGGACTCGTTTCATGCGTTCAGGCTGCGTTTTCAGTTTCTACTACTGAAGTGTGAGCGAGCTCTGCAGCACGCCACCTATTCTTCTCACCAGCTATTCTGCTTCTCTGCTTTGGTTGAGCATGAATTCATTGGGAGTAAGACTTGTAGGTGGAGCGTGATGTCTTTCATGACTGGGAATTTTTAACATTTTCTTTGAGCCCTGAGTGTGACGGCAGAAACAAATGTTTGAGGTCCAATTTACTAAGTCAATATTCAGCTTTAGGAACTACCAATAAAACAAACTCAGCAGTTGTTAAAATCTTCTCCACTTCAATTTCTCTTTCTGTAGGTTGTGAGTAAATTAGTCTAATGCAGGTGAGATTAGAGATTTAAAGGACAAAAACTCGACTTCTGCTTGTTTTTTGTTTGTGTGATCCGCTGTTTTGCACTGACTTTGCTAGATTTGGAAATATTAAGTGTTTTAGTATCAGAAAAATTCTCTGTTTTTATAACTGGTACCATCCTACGCTGATAGATGCACCCAAATCCCCTTAACATGTATTTATCAAAAAGCTTCAGATCAGGAAACTAATATTTTAAGGAGTGTCCCGTCGCGATATTTGATATTGGTTGGACATAAACAAAAAAACAAACAATATCTTGATTATATTTTCTTGCTTCTAAAATCTCCATTATTAGCACTTTAAAGACAAGGAGCTTTTAATCCATGCCACAATTTCTTTTTAGCAGTTTGTTTTCTAATATTACCGTTTCCTAATTTTGCTTCAACTCTTTTGAAAGTTATACACCACAAATGTCAAAAAAACTGTACGATTCGTGCTGATATCGCATCGGTTCAATATCAGTATCGGGTAATCCTGAGGAGCGATATATTGGTATCGTATTGGGAGTAAAAAAAGAGTTCATTATTAAAGACGAACCAAGTTTGGGATCATCATGATGTTTTCTGGTAAATTGATGTTCTTACTTTGGAGCTCCCAATTCTCTGGCGAATCTAATTTTCTTTTGGTTAAATTCTGAACTCTGACCTTAACCGAAGTAAGTCAGGCCTTCACTTAATTTGATGATGTCCTGGGATCGGTTGTGACCTCCGTTACAAATCGCTTATCTGCTGTTATATTAACTTGTCCGTGTTTCTATATTGTAAATATTGGTTCTCACTGTGTTTTCCTGTGGTCCCAAAGAAATGAAGATGTACACCGATACAAAATGATGGCGATATTAACAAATACCGATATTAATATTGCACGTGTAATCTGATTTTATTACTTTCTTGTGTCTTCAACACTAAATGGTAAACACCTCGTTGACATTACCTCTCTGCTACACACTATCACCCTTTCATTCATAGCATCTCTATCACCATCATTGACCAACCCCTCCCCTCTAGAAACACAAATAGCTGATAAACATCAGTCCCAGTTTTAGTTATTTTAAAATATGACTATTATCGGGCGATACAGATGATATCACACTTTAATACTCACAATCTTTAAGGTTACTTTTATAGATATTGGTTAAATATAAGAAGAAATAAATAGTTGCCCTCCTGAGCAGTAGGGGTCACTATAGAGAAAGTAACCTAGGCTTAATGTTTTTGGAAATCCCAGCCATGGCATTCAAATATTAACATCGGTATTGTTGGATGTTGGCAATTTTTTGACATATCAGGGATTTTACCATATATTACTGTAAATATCGGTCACACCTGTGCTGGTTCAGATACCCAGATCCGTGCATCCCCTAGTATGGTGGCATTGTTAAACTGCTCATGTTGCAGCTTTTCAATGGAGCCCATTAGCTTGACCGCCTGAGCAGAGACTCTGGTTTTTTTGGATTAGTATTTCCACTTTGTGGCATATGTCACATTTGGCACCGTTTCCCTTTCTCCAGCGTTTAACAGTCGCAGAGACCGAGATGTTGTCTTCAACCATCTGTTTCCATACAGCTGCTGAGCTTTGAACCCCTCACCCCACCCCCACACCCAGCTCCTCCACCCACTGCCACTCATTCTGCCGCCGTTAACAAACACTCAAAAGTTTATTGTAAACTCCGGGCAGACCCCCTGCATCCAGTTGACCGCCGGCCCCTTCCCCCCGCAGCCTCAAACCGCCCCGACCGCCCCCAACGAGCTTCCTGCCTTTGGACAGCACCACCAATCATCACTCGGTTGCCATAGCAGCGTTCCTCAGCAACAGTCGTCACTATATCATAGCGCTGGCGGATGATGTTGTGAGGACGGCGGAGGGGTCAGGCGAGCGGCAACGGGAGAAGGAGGAGGAGGGGCAGGAAGAAAAGAGAGCACACACAGCTGCCCTTCAGCGCCGCACCAGCTGCTCCAGTCGCCGCTCGCTTCATGTGTGCGTGCACAAAAAAAACAGAAAAAAAACACCTCGGGTCTTCAAGATCCCGTATCTGCCGTGGCTTTGTCTGCTCAGCGCTGCTCCCTTCGGCGCTGATACATCTGTGACCTTGGTGTACTTTGTTGCTGTGCTGTCCTTGGATGCTTTCGCCAAAAGGTCTGGCTCTACTGTTCATCTGGCAGCTTGTCCATCTGGTGGTTTGGGCTGCAACAGATTGTTGATGTGCAACTTTTCCCCTTTTGTGACTCTCAGCATAAAAAACGTGGGTTTTCTCTCTCCAGATGGATTGAAGTAAAGCGATGAAATGACTCAAAATAAAGGGCAGTGGATGGGAAGCTGATTTTAATTATCATCTAGTAAATGTTTACACCATACTGGTCGAGCATCAGAGTGTCATAGCTAGCTTATTAAACCTTCAAATTAAACATTTTATGCCTTAAAAGCTAGGAGAGTTGTCAGTTTTTAACTGAAACAAGAAAAAACTGCAATGGGGTTATAGATGCAACTGCTTCTGCCTGAGAACTCAAGAGCTTCGTCTCAGACTCTTCAGGCCTCAGTTAGGTTGAGTAGGTAAAACTCATAGTTATAGTGAGACCTTGAAGTAGGCGGACGTCACACAGTTGTTTAAGTCAGTAACGATGCATGTTAAAGTTGTTGGGAGTCGACCGTATCGTCACAAGATCAGAACGAGATGAAGGAAGCTGCGAAAAAAAGAAAGCTAAACTCGGCACTGCTTGCTTCGGACACCGTTTACGTCCAAATTTACCACCTCTGGCTTCTTCTGCTGCACAATTATGACATAGAAGTCAGATAAAATGTAATGGAACCATTATCTATAACCCTCGGTTTTAGTACCACATATGGAAGGGGCATGAATTGTATTTCTTGATCAGTTAAGATCAGTTTGGGTTCATACTACAGTGAAAAAGTCATTTATGTGTCAAATTTGGGCAAAAAATTGGATGTGGGTCACATTTCCTGTCGTGAGAACAGAGCCTTTATCACCTCTTTGGTTTCTGACCAGCTATTAAAATCAAGATTAGCCAAAAAAAAACAGTAAGTTAAGACAGTCCAGTGGGTTGTAACTGTGTGATTTCTGAAAATGCATCTTAATAAGTAATAAATACATTTTTTATTTTCATTGAATAAGGAAAATTTTGGTTATCAGAAAATTAGTGTGTCACTTTGTTTTCAAAGGTTTTTATCAAAGCATTTTTGGTTTTTCAGGTTTTAGGTCCGTACATGGATGAACTACTGTTTAATGGTTTCAAAGGGAAGCCAGATAAAATCTTTTCTAATGAGTTCCTCCAATCTTAAATTTTTTTACTACTGGTTAAATTTCTATAACCTCAAAAGGAGCAAGTATTATTAAGTGATTACAAGAAAGAAGGCAAAGAAACTTTGGGTTTGGGAAATACAAAGGCAACAATCATCGACATAATTGGGAACTTTCTGTTTAGGTTCCTTAAATACACTCACAGGTTTTGTGGGATATATATTTTGATAAAGGGATTAAATAACTGCAGCGGAAGTTTTGAACATTAGGATCTGTTCATTCTTTGTGTGTTTTCATTTTTTCAGGCTGTGGGATGGGTGCCCTGCAGCCACACATGAACACTGGCGGAGCTCAGATGTACCAACAGCAGGTCCACCAGGGAATGCCCCAGGCGGTATCTTCACGTCCAGCCTACCAGGGGGCGCAGCACTTCCCTGACAACCCACACTACAAAGACGCCAGCAACGGCGGCCCCATGGCCGCGCTCTATCCAAACTACCAGGTAAAAACTGATTGTTAGTGTTTTTTAAAGTCTCTCTTAAAGAATAGGATGTCATGTTTGTTTTTTTATATCTACAGCAGGGAATGTTGCCCCACCCACAATTTGGGGAGGAGCAAAGTGAGGGGCTTCCGGTTGGTCCGCCTGGCTCTGAGAGGGGCCATGGCGGAGGGCCAGAGGTGGTGGACGCTATCTACAGAGCGGTCGTGGACGCCGCCAGTAAGGGCATGCATGTTACCATCACCACAACGGTGAGTGGGACCACGCAGGCCAGTCCGGTACCCGCCCTCAGTGCCATGAGTGCCTTCACCGCCAACATGGGGGATCCAGTCAGCCTCCCGCAGGCCGTCAGCGCCGTCCTGCACGGACACCAGGACGGGGACACATTACCCCAGCAGGCCAGACTGAGGCAGGTGAGGCCAGGACGTGGGCAGAAAATGATGGATGCCGGGAAGAGAACTCCGGACGGTCCGGAGACCAACGACTACTTCCGCTCCCCCGGCCGGGTGACTCCGAGAGGGATGTGGGAGGGAGAAACGCCTCACGGTGGAGGCTTTGAAGCGCAGAGCAACAACGCCTGGGGCGGGGAGGAGTTTCTGGAGTGCTCTACCAAAGTAAGAAGTAGCCCCCTCATAGAGAGACCGGCCAGTCTGGCCCCCGCCCCACCCTGCCCTGCAGAGGGGTCCAACGACCACAGCTTGCCCGCCGCCCTCGATAAAAGCTTCTTCGACCGGTTCAGCAACTGGAGCCAGGCGCCTTCCAACTACAAGGAACGTCTGGAGCAAACAGTAGAACGGTGCGCCCACATCAACGGTGCCACGCCTCACTTCACCTCCAGGGCTTACGGTGAAGTCTTCGGCCCCCCGAGGCAGGAGCTGACGGGGGACGACCAGTCTCCTGGCTCCTCCACCAGCCTGGAGGGGCCGCTGGCCACGCCTAAAGACTACAGCCACTATAACGGTCATTTCAACGGCATGGCGCCCAGTCCGTCGGACACCAAGAGCCTGAGCAGCGAGGAGGACGTGCGGCAGCCCGACTCGCCCTCGTCAGAGCTGCTCCACTACCGATCCAGGACCTTCAACATGGGGGAGCTGGTCTGGGGCACCGCGATGCAGCTGCGAGAGCAGGCCACGGTGAGACGCAACACCTACCTAGGCCACTTTTATTACAACGTGTGTTTTAGGGATTTATAGGCGATGGTTGTCTTTACTAAAAGCATATGATGAATCCACATCCCTGGTTAACGTGATCTCTCGGATGAATCTTCTCCTGGTTGATGGACGTCTGTGAATTAAGTTAGTAGGTTCTCCATCCTCCATGTACTGAATAGATGGTCTAAATGTGGGACTTTGAAACTAAATCCTTCATTTAAACTGAACCAGAATATTTTCCCTGACCCGTCTGCTAGGTTTCTTGGTTCATGATGTTTTGTTTGTCTCTAATAAACCTTGAAAACGTGCTTTATTGATGCAAACTCCAAAACAAGTAACAACAAGTAACAAGAAAAAATCACTAAAAATAGAAAACTTACAACTAAAATTAAAAAAAACTCAAAAAGAAAAACAAAAGAAAACGGCAAAAAGACCATCAGGTGACAAAAGACCACCAGAGGGAGTAGTGCTAGTCTCTAGCATGAGAATATTATCTACATAGATATGCTGCCTTTTTGAAATACTCTGGTTTGGAGCTCGACTTGCTTCAGCCTTCGGTCTAGCGTTTGTTTTGTCTGTTGCATGTTTTGTAGTCAAACTGAGGTTTTAATCACACAGATGGGATCCAATCAAGTTAAGGCTCTATAGATGGACAGATACTTTATTCGTATGTCCAGTCAGCACCTAAAAATCCCATCGACTCACTGATAGCTCGCTGCGTTAGAGGTAATGTTCCAGGAACCAGACTAAAGTGGGCTGGGAACTTTAATCTTCTGCTAAACACATTCTTCTTCTCTCTTTTTTTTGTAGCTCATTCTTATTTCTTCTTCGTTGGTATTGAGTGTTGTCTATGAGTGTTTCATCCCCACGGCTAACACTTTGTTTTAGAAAAGATTCTAACGAACTTTTTAAAACGGGACTTTTCCAGTTAGTCGTGTCCAAAACTGTCTAAACATTCCAATCTGTGGGTTTCATTAGCGGGATGTTGGATAAATGAATAAAATTTCCTGGGGTTTAAGAGTTTTCTTACCTGACGTTGTGACTCATCTTCCTGCAGGTGGAGCCAGAGAAACTCAAAACACTAACTCACGACTTGGAGGCACTTGACCGAGCCACCAAGAGAGGCCTGAAGTAAGACGCTCAGACATCTTGTTAAATGTAAGGAACTTCATGTGTTTAGTTAACACGGCAGTGATGAACCGAACTGTTTCCCTGACAGGCCCAAACTGAACAACCCGCTCCAGGTCGCTCTCCACGAGGCCATGAGTGAGCTCGACAAGATGTCCGGCCCGGTGAGTTCCCGCAGCCTCCAACTGATTTTCTGTTTTGTCTTTTCATATCATCTGGTAAATGTAGAAAGAATAAGCGGGTTGAGTTTTTTAGGTGCGTTTTTAAATATATTTGTGCTCACGTGAGTTTTTGCCTTCTCTGAAAGAAAAAATCGATGGAAACAAATTTCCAAATATGTTCTGCTGGAGACAACGTATCCAACTACTTCCTGTTTATCACATCACAGTTACGCGTAACGCCAACATCTCATGAAAAACACTTGTTTATAGTTTATTTGATCCAAAGTAGGCCTGGGACGGAAAGTGATTTTCAATTATGGACGATAAACGATATTATTGTCAACATTACCAAGACCACAAAAGCCACTTATGTAACGTTAATAAATAATAATAATAATACTGCAAGTGACTTTTCATTTTCAGTGACTGAACGTTGTCTGGTGGTTGTGTTTAAGGTTCGTTGTGTTGACTTTTTAGTCGTCATACTGCCTCGTTTGCTCACCTGCAGCAGTCTGTGTGTCTACCTGTACTCGCGGCTCCGCCTCCTGCCATAGGTACAAAGATGCTGAATGACTGAGCAGATGGTTCACTCCTTCATTTAAAGAGATCGATGCACGGATTGAACCATCTTGTTTAACGGCGTGTTTGGAGATGAGAGACGAGGAAAACAGAAATGCACACAATGGCGGTTTATCATGAAATTGACTTTGTTTTTATTTATCGTTTTGGATTAATTGAGTTATTGATTATCGTCCCAGGACTACTCCAAAGAAAATCAGCCAGCAGATGGAAACGTTCCTATTTTACATTTCCTTCATATAAAAATTTTAAGTTCTTTCAAATTTACCATTAATTTAGGTTGTTTACATCATTTTTTTATTTTTTATAATCGTTATAACCAGAAACGGCAAAGTTAGAAATAACCTTCACTTTACAAAAAATAAAAAGGTTTTATGCTTTTAAAAAAAGAAGAAAATCCTTGCAAAATAGATCAGCAGTTCCTTTTTTACCTGTAGCTCATGCTTATTTCTTCTTTGTTGGTATTAAATGCTGTCTATGAGGTAATCGGAAAAGGATGATAGAAATGTAAAAAAACATCTTCACTTCCTTTTTTTGTTTTTCTTTTTTGATACATTTATATTAGTCCAGTTAAAATTAGCATTACAATCAGATCTTAACGTAGTTTTTTTGTTTGTTTCCATCAATGTTTTTTTATATATATTTTGAAAAATCTTATCAGAAAAAATCGATAAATGCAAATTGATGTGTTTTACTTCCTGTTTATCCCGGTTTTGCATCGTCCCTCCTAACGGATGTTTTAATTTTACTTTTCAAATAGTTAATATCATTATTTCAAGCAGAACTTCAGACGGTTTTTCAACAGAAGTTACAGAAACAGTTTTAACCCTCTAAGCGCCAAAGTCGCAACATTGCTGAATAAAACAGGCTGTATCTATAAATGTGATGTCGAATCTTGTTACTGCTTTTCACCAGGAGTTAGGGGACATATGTGCCAGTAATCTGAGCAGCATTTGTGGGCGTGTTTCTGTTCAAAGTTTTTGAGTAGGAAGAGTTTTTAAAAAAAGAGTCGCGGCGGCGAATCAGTTGCGCGTAACGAGAGCAGAGCGGAGCGACAGATGCGTGGAACCATCCTGCAAAAGCCAAGCAGGGGACGTGGTGGCGGTGGCAGAGGGGCTCATAGCACCGCAAATAGGGGTGAATATAGTGGGGATGAAAACAACCGCGGTTTTGCTGGAGAAGCAGCGGAAATCAACACTGCTATTGGTGGCGTTCACTGCCGCACCGTAAATCACGGCGCTGATGATGATGATGGCTGGCAGTTCTTGAGGGAAGAGGAAGAGTGGATCCTAAATTTTGATGAGCCTTTTGGTTATTGTGGAGACGATCTGACAAATTCTGAGCCCATTGATTTTATTTCTCTTTTTCTGAATGATGAATTGACTGTTTCCAATTTGGCCGCCACCTGTTAAAGTCACAATAATCTAATTACATGACAAATGTACTTCTATACCAAAGTTAGGTTGATGCTGAAGATATTTCTCATTGACAGTATTACTTTATCTCAAACCACTTTAAAGTTATACCCTTTTGAAATCTTGATATCAAAATTGAATATTTTCTTGAAAAAACTCCGGCGCCTAAAGGGTTAACCACACGTTTTAAAGGACAGGTGATGTTTAGTAATAATTAGCCTGACGATCAGATAGATGTTGAGTTTTAGGGTTTAATATTGAGCAAAAATGGCGTCCAAGCCCAAAACTATTTACGACCCAAAAGAACTCAAAGGTCAGTTTTATGTTTTACTAAAAAAAATGATGATGGTATTTAGTGTGATGTTGTTGGGCTGCTGAAGGTCGTGACCTCAGAAACTGGGGGTCAAGATGGACACGGATCTAACACAGACCAGGATCCGTCAGTACATTATGGTTGGATCCGAAACATTTCATTGCAAAAGGGAAAAGCAGCGGAAATGTGCACAGTTTAAAACTTCCAGCCGTTTCTCTTAACATCTCCCTCCCGTCTCCAGCTCCCATCCAGGGACCGTCAGCTGATGCTCCCCAAACCCAAGAGGAGGAAAATCTCCAGATAACAGTGAATGTAGGGCCCAGGAACGTCCTCGGCGCCACTCTGCTCGGCTCGGCAGTCCGAGCTCTTCAACAGGTGCTACGCGTGGACTCAGCGGTTCAAAACTCGACTTAGTGACTGACCACAGACGGTGCTGGAACCTCCGATCACCGATACAGTTTTAACTGGAGAGAGAGAAAAACTGGAAAATACGACAAAAAAACAAACAAAAAAACATGAAACAGTTGCAATTTGTCTACAGTTCACTGAATTAACTATTTTTTTCTAGTATAAGATGGTAAAATAAACAAAAAAAAGCTACAAGCATTACCTTACATATTTAAGAAGAATAGACAGTCCAAATATTTCTGATACGTTTTCAGTCTGTACATAGATGGTCCTGAAATCTCCTGCTATTAAGAATTGTATGTAAATAATGTACCAAGTCATGTACAAGCGTACCTAATGCACATTTTATCTTTTATTGTATGGAGAAAAACAAACAAAGCAGTAGAGGCGTACCAATGTCTCGCTCTCTGCGTGTAGGACGGACGAGACGGCGGCCGGGAGCTTTTATATACCATGAACTGCGAGTCTCCGCCTCTTTTCTCCAGCCGAGGATGGAGCTTCGGGCCGGCCGAGCGTTCGTTCACAAAGCGAAACCAGAATGAACTTTACCAGCACAAAGTGTTCAGTGTTTATGTCCCCCCACCCGAGACAGGAAACCCATCATGTTTACGACCCGATGCGGCGCTCTCCAGAGGGAACACAGCCGTCTTTAAAACATCGTCACCTTGCGTATATTTTTCATATCTCCGGTCTGAAGTGACGCTGGGATGTAAGCCTGCGGTTACCGTGACGTTTGGGACGCTCGCACCGCCGATGCTCGTCTGTACAGTATTTCAGTTGCTTTTACCACAACTATAGCTTTAGGTGGACTAAACAACCTCAGAGTTTAGATCAGGACAGAAGACACTAACTAGAGACGAGCGTTTTTCTTATTTAGAGGCCTTTTTGTTTTTGTTTGTTTTTTTGCTGCTTGTTGATGTAAATTATTTATGTACAGTATTCCATATTTATTTTAAGCTTTACAGATATGCTAGATGGCAATAATATTACCAAGAGTTGAGAACTAAAGCCTTATATGTGTATATGTATGTTATTTTTTTCTGTTTTTTTAACAGTAGATCATGTGTTTTCTTTTTTGTTATTATTTAAGACGTTTTGCGCCCGGTTTTCTCATTTTGTTACACGTTGTGTCGCAGCAGGAGGTGTTTTGGTATTAAGAACCTGTTATTTATGAATATTAACCTCTAAAGAAATGCAGTTTGTTTTAACACTACAGTGCTCACAGTATCTGAAACTCTGAATCCGACTGCTGCTCCTCCAGATCAACAACCCCAAATCGCTACCCAACGATCAAGTGCAATAAACCAAGCAGTGGATCGGCGCCATCTTTAATGCTCCTTCTCTTGTTTTCTCATGCATTCAAGCTTCTCTTCACTCCATGTTCTCACAGACCCGTCAAACCTGTTACACCCGAACATGTTTGTTCCCACCAAAGCAGTTCCTGTGTGGATCTTGAATTGTTCCTGTAGGCAGGAAAAGCAACTCTAGGCTACGTTTTTGTCATGAAATTAACATCTGAGCGATCCGAGTCGCTGGGTATGACTCGCCCCTCTAAACAGATGTTTTAATTTCACGTTTAAAATAGTTAAAATCATCATTTAACAGAAGAAACCACACGTAATAAAACAACCGTCGTGTTTCTGCAGAACTCTGCAAGCAGGACTCATAAATGCAGAGTTTAATAGAAAATGTCTGAAACCTTAGCTGGTGGGAATCGATTCAAATTTGACGACGTTTCAAACAAGTCTGGAAACAGGAAGTGTGCAAAGTTTCTAACAGGATTTATAAATGCAAGATGGTAACAGACCGTGTTTAGAAGCTGAGCTAAACTAACAGAAGCGGCTCTGTTGGGTGCAGAAATACCGACTGGTTACATTCAAACCTCCCGAAGTGTTTATTAACTCTTCAGCTAAAAATAATTATGAAAAACAACTCATGTTAGTTAGTGTTGTGTGTGTTTAGATGTTTAAAACTCACATTAAGGTTCAAACTTTAAAGTAGTAAAAGTAAAATGAGCACAATATTGTTTTTGAGTGTTTTTAGCACTGGAACTGGTTGGTTGGAATAAACCCAGATAATCTTCCATTTAATTCTTGCTGCTTTTATTAAGTGTAACCTCTGTGTTAGGCAATACACTACAATCTCACTTAGAGGCGGAGTAAAGCTGGTCTAGTCCAAGTCAAACACTACTCTACGTACTTTCTGACGTAACTCAAGCCTTTACCGTAAAAACTGCGGACCGTTCTAAACACACAAGCCCTTTCGGTAAAGTTCATTCTGCTCTTCTGCCCCGATTTGCTTGTTTGTTTGTTTTTGTGCAATGGCGAGCTGGAGCCCGCTCTCCTGTCAGGAACCCATGATTATCGCTCATGTTCTTCGTGGTGAATCGATGGACGCCACTTTTTTCTGCCTGTGATTCTGTGTTGAGGTGTGAGTGTCATTTCAAACTTTTAGTTTGACATTTTTTCTTCTCTCCTGTCAGTATTTGCTTTCTCTTCCTCTTGTAATGAAGTATATATATTTCCTGACTAATATATACTTCAAAAACAGAACAGACCCGCGTGAAGTACCGTGTGCACTTGGTCGCTCCTGTTTCTCTCCTTCCTTTCTGCATTGATGTGGGTTAGGAATAGTGTGTCAGAGTCCATTGTTTTCAGATTGTTTGGACTTTTTTTTTTTTAATGGTTTGATGTACGCAACATTATTATTTTTTTGTAAATATTGTGAAACATTACAGGTCATGCAGTGATGTAACATTTTGAAAAATGTTGCACAGATGTTTAAGATATTAAAAACATGTTCACTCTTAACTTGATTATTGTGGATTTCTTTCTTTCCAAATATAATACAAATGACTACATGTTGTAGTTTCGCACTGCCCTCTAGTGGACACGAAAGATACATTTCACCTTTTGTTTTAAAGTGTTATACATTTAAAAAAAGAAACAGAACCCACTGATTTGACCAAATAAGGTTTAATCCTAACAAAAAAAGTCAATGTGTTTAAACATTTGTTTATAATGCTAATACATGGTGTTTTGAAGTTAATTAATGGCAATGGAGTGAAACCAAAGCTTTGAACTACTTTCCCCAGAGAAGCTGGCTAAAAATACCCTGGGGTTTGCCAACCACAAAGAAAAGGCTTCGCTGCCAAAATCCAAATCGTCTAGATGGGGAAAAAATGTGATTTGACTTCAGTTTTTATTTTAAAAAGCTACTAATTATCCCCAAAAAGAAATTAACTGTTGTAACTCGTCCAGAAATCTGTAGAAGGGAAATCCAGTAGCAGTCGGTCTCGCAACTTATTTGTTAGGGCTTCTGGGTTACTGTCGGCTAAAAAACAAAAAAAAAATATTGTTCAGAAACTTTTCATGGATGACATCAGTTTCTGGTTATCACTGCTAATCTTTCTCTTTTAATCTCTGTCTGGCCTTTATAGCTAGAAAGTTGTGGGTGGATGGATACGATCCGTATCTCTCTGCTCTGTTTCCTTAATTGGTTTTTAAGCTTTTGGAATGATAATCAGCTCCCAGTTATGGAAACAACACCATGTCGTCACGGTTATGCATCATAACTACTGTCTCAAAGTAAAAAAGAATTTAAAAATTTATTTTTTTATTCTAATAGTTTTTACCATAATACTAAAAAGAAACAGACTTTTGTCTTTATTATTTTTACTTTTTAATACCTTTTTCTTTATTTTTTAATTTTATGCTTTTAAACTGTTACTGTTTATGTAAAAAAATACATGAAATGTGCTCTGGAAGTAAATTAAAAATGTAATAAGTAAAGGCTTTTTTATTTATCTAGACTGATCTGTAGTTTAAATCTGGAAAAAAATAAATTAATTATGGCTCCTCCTGTTTGAAATGCTTACTTTGATGCTACCAATCTAAATAAATGTTAGTAGACGTGTCCAGGTAGGATTGGCCAATCAGATTTTAACGGGTATCTACGCCTCTTCTCCATCCACCATGAAGCCACACCCCTTTGTGGTGCTGATGCTGGCCAGACGTGCGCGCTGCAGCGGCTCAGGAGCGCGCATGGATCCACTCAGCGGTCCAGGATGTTGCGGCTCCCCTCCCCCCCTCCTCTCTGCTGCTCCTCCTGGTTCCTCCTCTGATGCGGAGGACGCAGCGCTGCAGCTCCTCCATCTTCAAGTGATGCTGCTTAAAGTTTCTCCCGTTCGCCTCTAAC
This sequence comes from Orestias chungarensis, assembly GCA_032876305.1. Lineage (NCBI taxonomy): Eukaryota > Metazoa > Chordata > Actinopteri > Cyprinodontiformes > Cyprinodontidae > Orestias > Orestias chungarensis. The sequence goes on along the minus strand of JAVLVB010000566.1, from coordinate 358,786 downwards.
GACTCAAACCTTCCATTTTAATTGACAGTGACTTAACGCGGCGCTTCCTTGGGGCTCCTGGCTCCTCTGTCCTCCTCCATCTTCAGCAGCAGCAGCCATGGCTGATGCAGCGGAGTGCGGGGTGAAGGTGATGTGTCGCTTCAGGCCGCTGAACGAGGCGGAAATCAGCCGAGGAGACAAATACATCCCCAGGTTTCAGGAGGACGACACCGTGGTGATCACTGTAGGTCTGACTCGTCTGACGGGAAAGTAAAGATTGTAGCTTTTAGGTAATGATGCATAAATAGAAGACCTGTGTGCTTTCTGCACAACTTTAGAAATAAAAAGAAATATGTGGAAAACTGTTTGATTTGCAGTGACTGAAACTTTTATTTATCAAACTTCACAACTTTAGAGCGACGCACATTATTCATTTGTTGTCACGGGTTTAATTATTACAACTATTTTGATTTAGCTCTGCTTTAAATCAAAGATGTGTGCAGATCTGGTACCCTCAGAAACTTTGGAACAAAAGAATCAGATTCTGTAAATGATGAACTGAATGAAAGAAATCACTCACAATGTAACAAGAAACCTATTTTTTCATTTTATTCCATGGTTTTATCGATATTCTTGCATTAAAATTAAACTAGCATCAAACGTTTAGATGCACTTTTGTTTGTTAGCCGTTGAACATCCTGTTAAAATTTTCAAATCGAAATTTTAATGCAAAACACTGTCAAATTATTTAAAAAACACAATTTCAGATCCCTTAAGGGCAAAATTAACTAGAAATAACTAGAAATGTTTGTTTCTGATAAATAGTTTTAAATCAGATTTTTTTTTATGCCTCAACAAATACAAAATAAACTCAAAGTGCAGTAAGACACTGTTGCTAAGGTGATTAGCTTAAACTAGGCTAATGCTTTTGATAGGACTTGTTTGACCAACTGTTTGGACAATGAGATTGATAATCTCTTGTTAAAGCAGTGAATGGACAGAAACAGGTTTCTGGAATCAAAGAGTAGAATTTTGACGCCGCCAGTGCAGCTTTATCTGTGGGTGGATCTGTCTTAACACACAGGAAAGCTTTTGAGAAAGGAAAGAAGCAAAATTGTAGCTTTTTATCAGCCAAATTTGACTTAAAATGAATGTTCAATACCCAAGAAGACGATTCATTCTGTTGATCATGTTCATGATTATTTTCTGGGCTCTGGTTTTATCAGATCTGTTACAGATTATTCTGCTGTTGTATATTTGGTCGGCTACTCACCCTCATCGATCTGGAGCAGGTGAAGTTTGTGTCGGGGCGTTTATCTGATTTATTTTAAGACCCAGAGACATTTGGGAGTGCTGCATCTGCTGCCTTTAAAACGCTGACAGCAGCTCTTAGCACAAACGAGACGTGTCTCTCTGAGATGAGGAGTCAGGAGTGATGGACGGTCTCATCAGAAGTCTGTTAAAGTCATTTAAAATCAGCTTTTTGTATATTTTAATGATCTGGTTAGAAAGAAGAAATCAAACTAGCAAATATAGCCTTTTTTACTAATAATCTTACAGTATATTCACAGTTTTCTGCTGCTTTTTACCCATAGTGGATTGTAAGCAGTGATTTAAAGATGCTTTCATAAAGTTTGTTGCCTCGAGTCAGATTCTGATCTGTTGTTCTTGATCTTTTGTCTTTAAACAGGGAAAACCGTACGTGTTCGACTGCGTTTTGCCGCCAAACACGATGCAGGAGCAGGTTTACGAGCAGTGTGCCAAACAGATAGTCAAAGGTATGATGCCTGAGCTTAAAGAAAGTATTATAAAGGTATTTTTTACAATATAAAACTTTATTGTAATCCTTAACACTGGTAGGTGTAACTTGATGCTGTATTTTTAGTTTAGAAAGATAAGAGCGATGTTGTCATTTCAGGATTTACCAATATTACTAACCTACTTAGATTTTATCACCTGAGATTAGACTAACTTTGATTATGTCACACACTAAAGCTAAATCCTGCTGAATCCTTTCATAAAATATGTACTTTAAATACTTTCAGGAAAGGTTAATCCAATTTCTACAAAAACTTTAGGGAAAATCGATTCCTCTGTTTTCTGTACCTGCTTATCCTTGCAGGGTTTTAGGTAACGTAGGAGGCGGGGTCGACCCTCGTTAACCCAACAGCCAATCACAAAACGCTCAAGAAACACTCATGTTAAAGGGAGACTAAAGAACCTAACACTCATTTGTTTGTTGGAGAGAAGTACCCAGAGAGAACCCCACATGTACTCAGAGAGAACATGCAAACTCCATGCAGACAAATCCCCAGGCTGGGTTTCTTGTTCCAAGGCAACGTTACAGCTGACTAGAATAAAATGCCGTTCTAATGAAAGTCTTAAAGATCCAGAAAGCTACCATGAATTTTATAGAAAGTACCAAGTAAGTCCTGGGAACCTTCCAGTAATCGACACAATCACATCTTTGTGGAAATACCTGGATAAGAACCAAAAATCAAGAAACTTATTAAGTGTTTTAAATTAGGGTTAGGACTCAATAAGATATAGAAAAGTTAAATACTTAGAAAGATCCACTAAGGACCCAGGACCAAGTCCCCAGTAGGTTCCAGCAATGTAACCAGTGATAACTTTTAAAGCAGCTGCTAAATCCCCGTCTTGCTAATTCAGGTAAATGTTCCTGGTAGCTACAAATAAAACAGTGAAAGTAGCTGAATTCTGGGTAATCAAACCTCTGCATTATCAAAAAGTATTAACGTATTAAGATGCGTAACGATAAACTCAACAAGAAGTTGCTGCCGTCCGCAATTCAAAATTTCCTTAATATTGTTTTTCATCAGTTTTTGCAGAGAGACTCGTGTTTAGGCCATTTTTGATCCCTGTGTCCTCAGAAAACACTTTTCAGTCGCTCCTTTTGCAGGAGCATCTTCCACTGCTGCAGTTTTTCCTTCCACTCAGCTTTCAGTTAGAATGCTTGGATTCAGCAGATGATCAACCAAGTTCTGTAGAAGTCGATGACCCAGACTGAGAGAATATTTAAGAAAACATTTCCAGGTGTTTTGAGTTAATTGGCCGATCAGGACGAGAAACCAAGAGTTTTTCAATGTTTAACTTTTTTACAACATGCTAATTATAATTCCGAACATTTCCTTTCATGTGTGATAAGTCTAGATAATAAAAGAAAAGGAAAAGTATCAAAACAGCAATCAGGTCCTGAACTTTTCTGGTCAGGTTCTTGTTTAAACCGATCCATCATCAGGAAAGTTAGATTCCTAAAAAGCTCGCGCTATTTTGGGATTTTTCAAATTAATGACAGCTTTCTAAAATGTCTGAAGCATTTCTGTTATTTAAGCCATTAATTGTTCAAAAATCTCTTAAAATGTCTCAAAATACGCGAATCTACGAGATTTAGGAAACCTCAGTTCTGTCCGTCTCTGTCATTATTCTGTTTGTGTTCTTAGCTAAGGTGGGTAAAGTAGCTAAATACTGCACTAAAGTCGGTCCCTCCAGAAAAATGTGATTCTGCGATCACAGAAAGTCCCGTAAAATCAAGGAAAGGGCGCAGAATCCTTAAAAAGCCGCATATTTACCGCATAAACAGCATCTAAGTGCAGAAATCGCACAATTACGTGATGTCATCACCTCCATGCGCCACCATAACAAACACGTTTTGGTCCCAGCAGCGGCGGCACGTCAGCTATATTGGATGCGTCAGATCTGCCCCGTAAACTAATAAAAGCAAATGGACAAATGGATAAAAGCAAATCATCCCGGTCCCAAAGAGCTCCGCAGTGACAGGTCTGAATGACTATCGGCCAGTAGCCCTCACACCGATAGTCACAAAGTGCCTCGAGAGACTGGTTCAGACCCACATCAAAGCCACCATCAATGTCTCTGTGGATCCACACCAGTATGCATATAGGGAAAATCGATCCACAGAGGACGCCATCTCCTCCGTGGTCC
>JAVLVB010000566.1:325001-353513 GCA_032876305.1 Orestias chungarensis | reverse complement strand
ACTCTTGAACTCATCCTGAACAAACCACTGCACGGACTACAATACCCGCACTTTAATACCGTAATACCTTATATTCCTATTTTATTTATTTTACTTCGATTTTATTTATTTTAATTTTATTTTATTTTTTAACTTATTTTATCTATTTTAATATTAGCTCTTGGGTGGAATAGTACCGTGAGTACATAATTTCGTTCCACTTCATGTACCATCATGTATGTTGAAATGACAATAAAGAATCCTTGAATCCTTGAATCTTTGGACTGAAGTTGATCCAGCGTCTTACTACAGGAGCTTTAAGTTAGTTACAACTGGCTTTGTTCTTAGACAGATTCTGGATATCAGAACTAAGCAATGTTCATATTTTGTACTTTTCCACTCTGCTCATACTAAAGTCAGAACTGATGTTATGAAACATCAAAAACATAAGTATGTCTAAATGTTGCTGTTGTAAAGACTAATATTAGAAAATATTTACAATATACAGTTAAAATTATTCAGTTTTATATTCTTATAACACTAATATTTACAGTAGATCATGAATATCTATGTTAAAACAGTTCCAATAAAGATAAACACTGTAAGGCTCAGCCAGTAGAAAATAATGTTAGAACAAAGTTTATGTAAAAACAGAGGGTTTACATTCATGTTTCGATGATGTTATAAAGTGTTTTGGATTCGTCAGACTTTTTAAGGTGGACTTGATCAAGACTTTTTTTGTTCTGTGTTCTGCATATTTTGTGCGTGTGACGTTATAGATGTGCTGTGTGGATACAACGGGACCATCTTCGCTTATGGACAGACGTCGTCTGGAAAGACCCACACCATGGAGGTGAGGGGTCACAGCAGTCAGTCGATCTAATCAAGTGATAATCTGTGTGGTTTAATCCACAGTGTGAGGATTTCAGTGTTGTGTAACAGAGTTAGATCCAAAGCAATCTGAGGTCTGGAGAAGACCCTGAGGTCCAACTTTGTGGCGACGATTCAGTGAATTATTTCGTTTAACCCTCAGAGAAAAACGACCTAAGGCATGATTTTAACTCCCTGATCTGATCCCTGACTTCTGTTTTCCCATAAAGTTGTAACTCCCCGGATGCTTGTCAAAGTAAAACGTGGGCTGTTGTGTTCAGGGTAAACTGCACAACCCGCAGCTGATGGGAATCATCCCTCGCATCGCGCAGGACATCTTCGACCACATCTACTCCATGGACGAGAACCTGGAGTTCCACATCAAGGTACTGACGTCATTCTATCATCAAACCTCCCCAGGGAATAAACACAAAACACATCTGAAAAACAAAGTTACATAAATAAGAAAAAAGTTCATTTTTCAGTGTTTTGTTGTTATAAGTATGTGTATTTTTAATGTGACTTAAAAGATTCAAACATATAACCTCCTTTTACAAGAATTACTTCGCTAATGCGGCGTGGCATGGATGAGATCACTTTGTGGCCCTACTGAGCTCTTCAGGTCATCTACATTGTTGGTTCTGGTCAGGCCAGTTTTTGGCCAATCAAACCCAGTATTACGATGGTCATGAAAATGGCTGGACTTTAGAAAACCCAGTGGACCAGAACCAGCAGATGACATGTGGACCCAGATTTCTGACCTCTATATAAGCCACAAGGATTGTTGTCCTCTCTGTGCTCCTCTCCCAGAATCTCAGACTTCAGTTTCCAAATTAAATTAAACTTTACCCTCATCTGAAAGGAGAACTTTGGAGCACAGACCATGAGTGTGGTTCTGGTTCTGGTTCTCGTCAGCCCAGATAAGGCAGCTCTAGAAAATGCTTAGGATCCGCCTGAGTAAAGCGACCCTAACTCTTTTGGTTCCCTCCAATTATTTTTGTTCGACAATCCTCTGAAGGCTGCAGTTTTCCTGCGCCTGGACTCTGATACAAAACTCTATAACCATCAAGCGCCTGTTGGTGGAGTCAGGTCTCCTCTGGATTGAGAGTAATACCGAGGCTCAGCAAACCTTTCCAGGGGTTTAGAGTCAATTAGCAGATTAAGATGATGAGTTATTCAATATCTCACAGTTGTACAAAGTGTTTCTTTATTTTTTTTCTGTTAGGCATTATTATTCAAAAATACAAGAAATAAAGACTTACAATTATCCTTTGTGATGGATCTATATAACATTTGAGTTTAGCTCTTTGAAATGAGTGATAAAAAACACTTCTGCTTGAAATTAAGATGCATTTGTAATTCCTTTTAGCTTGCTGTATATTTCATCCAAATTTCTTGTTTTTTGAGATTTCTTGTATGTTCTCTCTCGCAGGTTTCTTATTTTGAAATCTACCTGGACAAGATCAGAGACCTGCTGGACGGTGAGTTTTGAAGATGGAAGTTCACTCGTTCTACATTTTTCCCTTCAGTAACGAACCTTTAATTAAAAGTCTTAATCTTAATTCTTAAATCTTAATTAAATCAATTTTGTGTTCTTTTTTTTGTTCACAGTGTCGAAGACGAATCTCGCTGTGCATGAAGACAAGAAGAAAGTTCCTTATGTGAAAGTCAGTAAGATGAGCTTTGACTTGAAGCTAAATAACTATTTTAAGGACATATCATGAATGAAAATGTCAAACCTAATAATCCTCATTTTCACCTGAGTGTATAAATGCACCCTTTGTCTCAGTTCATAATCTCTGTCAGGTCTTTAACATCATTGTTTATAAATCCTGGTTGAAAAAGTCAGTGTATTTCATGATGTTTTTAAACCCCCATCTGTTCTTTTATTCCCTACTTGTGGTTATTTCTATATCCAGCTTGTGTAACTTAGTTTAACATCACCTGGTGTTTATAAAAACTGTCAGATCATTTAGTAGGATCAGCTAGTGTTTATAAACCTTGGTTTAAACATCATGTTTAACTTTTGCTTAGAGATCTGTTGATAACGTAAGTTATCAACAGATCTCTAAGTAAGTTCTGTGAATTCCTGGATGACTGCCAGTGCAGTTAACAGAGTGGATGACTCTCGCCAGCAATGTCACGAGGAACGCAGTACTCACCACCTCAAGGATCCGCAGCTAGAGGCTGGACAGCCAACGCCAGTGAGGACTCCTGTCCCACATTGAGGCAGAAGCAGGCAAACGTACATGGCGTCGTCCATGACGTGGCAGCACAGATATCCCCCAGTGGCATGCCTCTCATTGCCGTCCAGGACCTAGACACACTCCTGGTCAAATGACAAACAACACCAGATGGAGCAGTTGTTCCCGCAGTCTGTGCTTAGAAAGGGCGCGACCCTTGGTCCGCCCGCCTTAGCACACAAACAGTTGGTCAGATTGTCGAATATTCCCTGTCGCAACAATGTGCAGCTGTAGGGCCCTGACCGGGCACAGCATGTGTGCCAACCTCCGTTCCTCTGACTGGAATGGAGGAGGGCAGTAAACACCCAGCTCAATGGCAGTGTTTACATAGCCCGGGGGCAGCACCTTGGGGAGAAAAGCAATGTTTGGCCACAAAGTCACAGAGCAATCTGCCTTCCAACGTAGGCAAGCAGGGGAGACGGCGAGGGCATGGAGCTCACCAACCCGCTTGGCAGTAGCAACTGCCAAGAGAAAAGCTGTTTTGAGGGACACCAGCCTCAGCGAGGCGGAAACCATCGGCTCAAAAGGCGGCCCACTCAAGGTCCTCAACACCAGGGGGAGGTCCCATGCCCCTGCCGGACGTTGTACCAGGGGTCGCAGCAGTCTGGCACCCCGGAGAAATTGAGATACCCAATAGTGAGCCCCCACTTTTCTGCCATCAATGCAGTTATGGCTGGCTGATATGGCTGCAACGTGCACTTTCAAAGCGTCTAACAGACCCTGCAGGTACCTCAAAACCTGCGGCAGAGGACATGAAACTGCCGAAATCCCTGAGAACCGTGTCCAGCAGTAGGCATAGGTCGACACTGTAGAAGGCGCCCTGCTATTCTGTAGCGTCCGCAGCCCAGAGGGCGCCAGACCTGTCAAGGGCAACCCAGTCCCCTCAGGGGCCACACCGTGAGGAGAAAATGCCCCGGAGACGGATGCCAAACCCTCCCCTCCAGCTGGGATAACAGGTCCACCCTGGGCGAGAGACGCCACAGCTCCCCGTCCAACAGTCTGAGGAGCAATGGAAACCACACCCTCCGGGGCCACTCGGGTGCCACCAAGAGAACCCTCAGGGATGACGACCTCACTCGGTGGAGAGTGGGCAGAAGCAGTGGAAACGGGGGAAACGCATATAGCAGACCGGCCGGGCAGTTGTGTGCCAAGGCATCCATCCCCAGTGGTGCGTCGGCCTCTGCCAGGGAAAACCACAGTGGGCAATGTGTACTGCTTCGAGAAGCAAAAAGGTCGACCTGAGCCCTGCCAAACCGATCCCAAACCTGTCGAACCACCTGCGGATGCAGCCTCAATTCTCCCGGAAGAAGGCACTGTCGGGACAGGTGATCGGCCACAGAGTTCCTCGTCCCCGGCAGGTGCATCACCCTGACCGAGGCAGAGCGAGGGTAGGCACAGGTCCACAGCCTCTGGGCCTCCTTCAGGCCCGTGGGGATCTGGTCCCGCCCAGGTGATTGACGTTGTACACCACTGAGGTACTGTCCGTCCTGACCAGCACATGCTTGCCCTCTAGAGAGGGAAAGAAGTGCTTCAGCGCCAAATAAATCACTCTAAATTCCAGGGCGTTGATGTACAGACGACTCTCCAGCCACGGAATCCAAGGCAATGTCGATAAAGTCCACCCGCTGTGAGGGGATCAGAGAACTCTTCAGAAAGTTCACTTCAATCCCCAGCGGAGAACCGGGTGGATCGGGACATGGAAGTATGCATCCTTGAGGTCTATGGATGCAAACCAGCAGCGCTGGAGCACCTCCTAAAAAAGCTGGTGATGGCGGAACCTCAAACGGAGGGGCTGCCTGGGCCCGTCTTAAAAAGGGATTCTCTGCAGCCCGGGCTGCAGGTGCCTCATCCAAGCCCACCTTGGCCAGGGCTGCCAACATAATTACCAGTAGTGGGCACTGTTCCCCTACTACGGTGGGAATCACTCAAATCCAAATTCCCCTCGACACCCAGAGGCTCTCCCACCTGCTGGTCAGGGGGGCTGGAAACAGTTTCTCATGCTCCCCGAGGGACTGAAACACATTATTGGAGGCCCTCACGGAAATTCCATCATCCTCCACATCCTCCTCCGTCTCACAGGAAGCCGTCCGGGAGGCAGGTGTGGGCTCGGGAACCCTTAGAAGTGCTTTGAGCTGCTTCACCTCGGCCCTCAAGGAATCCGCCTCCCTTCTGGAAGGGTGCTCCAGCTTCTGCTTCTTGCTCCGAGGAATGTGGCGCTCTGCATGCGTCGTCACCCTCCGCCTCCCGGAACTTGGTAGAGACGCTGTCGAGGGAGGCCACTCTGTTGTAAAAAGAAGGCCTTCCACCCTACGTAGCCTGTCCTGTCTAGCAGACAAAGGCAAGATGCTGCAATTCATACAAGGGTTTGTCAGGGCTTCCCTGAGATGACCCACACCCAGACATTTGAGGCACAAATCATGGCTATCCTCCACCTAGAGAGTGTCTCCACAGGAAGCGCAGCCATGCAACAAGCCCGTCAGGGGCGAATAACGAAGTCAGCACAAGGCGGTCGTTGCCGAGCAACCCTGAATGTGAGGTCCAGCAGGGCTGAGAACACAGTCGGTACAAACGGCATCTGCCAGTATGGCGTCGGACTGGATCTGAGCGAGAACGCCAGCAGAGTCGATGAATGCAGTCAGAACAGCATAGGTCTGGCCAAGTAAACTGAGCGCGGACACCCGCAGCGCCGGGGAACGCAGTCAGAACATCTGGCTTCACTCACCTGTAACGCAGCCTTCCGCTCCGCCTCGTTAGGCACACGCCAGCGACAGCTCAAAGCAAAGTCTGCCCCACAAACAGAGAAAACGCCACCCACAGCCTTAGAGGGCTTCGAAAAGCGCTCCGACTAATCAGTCACAGGCAGGATGATGTTTGCACACACAAACGTATTTTCTCAGACCTGAAACCAAAATCCGAACATGGATTTATGGGAGCGATCAACCAAAGAAACACGCAAGGTTGACAGTCAGAAGATCAAAGAGGACCGTACGTAGCCCTCTGCGTGCTCTTTATAGACTTCCGCACAGGTGTGCTACGTGGTGACTTTGTTGATATTAAGACTCAACCTGTGTGGAGCGCGAGGAGACATATCCACTCTGTTAACTGCACTGGCAGTCAGGAAGGAATGAAACAGAAACACATTTAGTTAGTTTAATATCACCTGTTGGTGTTTATAAACCTCATCGGTTCTTTCATTTCCGTCTTGACGATGTTTATAAATCCCTCATTAACCAGCTTTTATAACTCTTGTTTAGGGATCTGTTCATAAACCCATCTAATTAGTGGCTGGATAGCTCAATTGGAATGTCACTAGACTTCCAACCCAAAGCTCATGGGTTCAAATCCAGCACAGGGCAAAAATACACCACAGCATCCAGTTTGGGTCCTTAGGCAAGACCCTTTGCGCTACTGCCTACCTGGAGCCTGCAAAATGGCTGCCTCGGTGTGGTTTACACCTAAAACAATTTCCTACGGGATCAATAAAGTATACATTATTATTATTATTATTAGTTTTAATATCACCTGTTGATGTTTATAAACTTTGATTAAAACATCAAGGATAACTTATGTTTGGAGCTCTGTTTAAAAAACGCTGATAAAAAGTTTAAAAATCCCGCTGTTAGCATGGATTATGGGCTATTATTGTATCTATTTTATGGATAAAACATAAATTTAGTGAATTTAAACTCAGAGTCCAAAAAATGTTTAGACCCAGTTTGGCTCAAACTTTAACTTTTCTTTGCTAAGACCCAACACCCAATTTGCCAACTATAATTATGCACTTATTAGTTTCCAGTAGTTTTATTATATTGACATTTTTTCACCTCAGCAGCAGTTTTTGTTTTAATGTTGTGATTTCTTCTGTAATATCCTCGACTCCGATTTCAGGGTTGCACCGAGCGCTTTGTTTCAAGTCTCGAGGAGCTGATGGATGTCATTGACGAGGGGAAGGCTAACCGGCACGTAGCGGTGACAAGTAACGTTTCACATTATCCCATTAAACCTTTTACAAGCGTATGCAGAACTTCATCACAGAGACATATTTATGCAGCTGTTTGACAATTTTTGGAACCATAATGTCAGTTTTTTTTAGCTTTTCATTTGCTGCATACCTTTATTAATTAATATCTGACATAAAAGACAATTTATTTACAATCTGAACTGTTAAATCTAGATATATAATGTTGCTGTAAAACCCTGATCCCTTTAAATCAAGACTGCCCAACCAGTCGATCGCGGCCTACTAGTAGACCGTGGACTGATCCCAAGTCGACCGCGAGGTTATGACCTGTTATGACATTACAGGAAGTCAATGTTGCCAACTTAGCGACTTTGACGCAAAATTTTGCGAGTATTCAGCGTAGCGCGCCTTCTGCTGCACTACCTGTTCTACCTGTCGCTGGAGAACTCGCAGGACACGGACTATCAGGGAGAAGCTGTGGAACGCCGTGCTCGCGGGGGAGTGTGTGTGTGTGTGTGCCTTCCTTTCAGGGAATGTGTGTGTGTGTGTGTGTGTGTGTGTGTGCGCGCGTGCGCATGTATATATATGTAAATAGTTCTAGTATAGAAATAGTATAGTAGTCGTAGTAAATAGTAAAAGCAAAAATTATATTAATTATGTCTTCGACAAAAGTTAAGCATTCATTCCAGGTCTTTAACCAAAACATATATAGCAACATATTGTCTTTTTAATAACAGGTATTTTTACTTCTGTTAAGGTTTTTGTACGTTATGAAACACTGCAGACATTCCCCATGTTATGTAAGTAAATTTGGTCAGTAGTTATATGCATTCATTGATGTGTTAGCAATCTTGATTCCCTCCAATATTTATTATTATAAATTCCCCTGCTGCCTAAAAATGCTTTGATAAAGTGAAAACTCAGTGAAGTAATCAGTAATCAGTAATCGGTACAAAAAGCTAGCCTCCTCCTCCCAGTGCCACGTCTCCCACTAAGGTAGGCAGTGATTTCCTTTTTTCAAACAGAGATCTACCTGTTTTACATCTGGTTTATTTTTCTGTTTGGTTCATATTAAGGTCAGTTATGGCTGTTGCTCATCATGCAGATCGATGAGTGAGTGTGTGTGTGTGAGGAATGTGTGCGCGCGTGCATGCGTGAGTGCGTGTGTGTTTGAGAGAGGACAGGTTTGTGACAGGTTGGCTACTTGAAAAGTAGATCTTGGGACAAAAAGGTTGGGCACCCCTGCTTTAGATCAACCCAGAAATTGCCAGAACAGAACAGAAAAAAAGGACAATGAACTGCCTTTACTTGGCCATTAGGAGGCAACAAAGCTGGGGTAAGCAGCATGTTTAAAATCCGATCTTTATAGCATGGTTTGATGTTCTTTTTTAATGCATTTTTTTTTTCAAACTCAACAGAGCAATATTTAAAATGTTGGTGGACTAAATAAATTCAGGGCACCGCCTGTTGTAAAGTGAAGAGAAGAGTCTAAAACTGTGTTAAAAAATATTTTCTGTTGGGGATTGGCTCGTTTCATCAACACACAAGAAGTCGTGCATCTAGTAAGTATATTTATTATTAGTATAATCACATAACAGGAAGCACGCCTGCATGCAGAAAGCTACCGAGAACTGGAGGTTTTGCTTATATGACCTCCAAAGCTTCACCAGAGGAAGTCACGTTATCCTGGTTCTCCCTCTCCTTGGTTCATCTCTGTCACAAGCGAAAGGAGCTCAACTGTCTTGGTTACCACAGAGACGATAGGATGGAGGGGGAGGAGGATGTTGATCTGAACCGTGACGGTGAAGACTTGATTGAACTTCTCAAAGATCTGACCTGAAGGAAAGCATCAGCCAAGTTTGCCAGACGTTCAGATCTCACTAAACTCAAACATCTCAAAAGTCGAGATCATAATAAGTCAACTTAGCTGAAAAGTCCTGTTTAGCTTTAAAAGATGCTTCTCAGTTTTGTTTACCTAAAATTATAGTAAAGAAATTATCTACAGCCTCCTGACGTTGGCTTTCATAGTATTCCCATCTAGCTTAGCATACCAATTCTTTACTTCAGAGCTATTTATGTGTTAGAGGAACCTTTTTTTTGTTAACTGAAGCAGAAGAAATCTCCCGTTTGACTCTTTCAACTTTGTCTGATATCATTGAGAAAATGCTGTTTACACAGTGGCCCTAATTGTTCTGGATTTTTACACGTTAAATACACTCAAAACTTAACAGTTTCTCAAAAATGTTATCTTTAGTCCTTGATTTTAGTTGTAATTGTTTATTCTGCATTGCAGCTACATCATAGAAAACCCCCATAAAGCGACATCATTTCCATAAACACGTTATTTTCCCCTAGTCTTTAATTATTAAGCATCTTTTCTCGCCTCATCAATAATACATTTGGAACAATTGAGACAATTTTTAACGACTTAATCTGAACTTCTACACAAGTTTGTTATTTTCACGGCACCAAGGAATACGCGATTGTTTTTGATGCTGTCCCATCTGGAGTTATAAGGTTTCCTAAATCCTCCTTAACTTCTACCCTGACTCCATTAAGTCTGAACGCTGCTGGTAGTAGTATTGGTCAAATGTGTTTTTCCACCAAAAAATACATTTTTGTGGATTATTAACAATGGATATTTTCTCTACATGTTGTTTAGATTCTCTTCACACCATTAAAACATGAAGAATTATATTTTATTAGTTGGAAATTATCATTTACATCTCAATCTTTATTAAATTTAAACAGTATATTAAAAACCCAAACAGTAAAGCCAATAATCCACTAGATTTTGTACTCAATCTTGAATATATATATATACTTTTTTTATGTATTGTGCCTTTTAACAGCCTGTAATTTCAGTAAATCTCTGAATCCTGCAGAATGAGGTTGAGATGAGTTCTTGTAACATCTTAGATAAACAGCAGAAGATGATGAATGAATGACTTGAATCATATATGTGCTCGTGCAGACATGAACGAGCACAGCTCCCGCAGCCACAGCATCTTCCTGATCAACATCAAGCAGGAAAACGTTGAAACTGAGAAGAAGCTGCTGGGGAAGCTTTACCTGGTGGACCTGGCGGGCAGCGAGAAGGTCAGTCTCAGATTTGAGGCGCCCACGTTCGTCCGAACCGGCGAGACGATTCAAACAATCCGTCCCTCTGAGCAGGTCAGCAAGACGGGAGCGGAGGGGGCCGTGCTGGACGAGGCCAAAAACATCAACAAGTCTCTGTCCGCGCTGGGGAACGTCATCTCGGCTCTGGCCGAGGGAACTGTGAGTGGCTGACCGGCGAGTTTCTCCCAGAATAACCTGGAGTCGCCCGAGATGTTTGACCGGGTCTCGGTTTCCTCAGAAATCCCACGTGCCGTACAGGGACAGCAAGATGACTCGGATCCTGCAGGACTCCCTGGGGGGCAACTGTCGCACCACCATCATCATCTGCTGCTCGCCGTCCGTCTACAACGAGGCGGAGACCAAGTCCACGCTCATGTTTGGACAGAGGTATCACTTCACCTGAGATGTTGACCTGGTTTAACTCATGTTTGAGCAGAATCAGTGGAGCTCAGGATAATCCTGTCACAGGTCGAGTTCTCAAGCATATCATATTGTTTTTGGTACCATTTCCCAAACCAGTGGGGTTCATTGTCCCAAATTTTATCCAGGGCTGCGATTTGTGCCATTTCAATTGGTCATGTTACTTTTATTCGACCTCTCCATCATCGACGTGAGACGTGCATCGTAATTCTCCACCATAGGAAGCCAGACGTGGTAAATCTGGACGTAAACGAGGTCCGAAGCAAGCGGTGCCGAGTTTAGCTTTCTTTTTTCCTCAGCGTCCTTCGTCTAGTTCTGATCTGGTGACGATACGGTCATCTCCCTTTACTCAACAACTTTAACGTCCGTTATTCCTGACCTAACCACGGCGCTGCTGTGGTTCACTCAGAAGTCCACGTTGGTGGCAATTTGGGTTTTTAGCAGAAAATTTCAATTGAGTATCGACAGCTGCTAGTTTCATCTATCAAGCCGCTCATAGCATGATACCGCCACCGCCGTGCCTGCCAGCTGGTATGTTTCAGCAAACTTCTATCTTTATGAGTTTCTCTTCTCTTGCAGCGTTTTGTTTTGGAGGATTTTTAGATGCATCAGCAGTGAGAGAGCTAACATTATGAGTCAAATTTTGAAATTATACTCATAATGTTGAGTCTTAATAATGTTTCCTTTCTTTATTATAATTTTTTTATTTGGGGCTCAGGGCGAAGACCATCAAGAACTCTGTGTCTGTGAACCTGGAGCTGACAGCTGAGGAGTGGAAGAAGAAGTTCGAGAAGGAGAAGGAGAAGAACAAGAGCCTGAAGAACATCATCCAGCGCCTGGAGGCTGAGCTGAACCGCTGGAGGAACGGTAAGAGATGACTGCCTTCCTCTCTGCTGAGGCTGAATTCATCCTCCATGCTTCCTGTTCTTCATCCGCCGCTGTATGGTAACCACCTAAACTCCTCCTCCTCCTCCTCTGAAACCATCAAACTTAATTCTGAATTTCTTGGTTGAAAGTTTTTCACCTAAACCTCTAAATCAGCTCACAAAGTTTTGATTTCAGTCAATATCTGTTAAATAATCAGATTTTTCATCTTGACTTGGTGTTTTATTTTGAAGGTCTCTGAGATAAAATCTGACTGAACTTTCTTTATATTGATTTTTATGTGTAATTTTCAGTATTTAGGGTATTTTCTTTATGTTTCATTTTTTCAGTGAAACTTTTTGTGCTTGTGTTTCATTCTTAATTTTCTCTTTTTTGCATAAAACAGTTATTATTTATTTCATAGAAGAATGTCAGCATCAAACATTATTCAGTAAAAAATAAAATTGGCACTAACACATTTTTATATTTGCCATCCTCTTTTATTCTTTTATATTCAGCAATTTGTTCATGTATCTTGTTATTATTATAGGTATCCTTTTATCAGGGTTTTATCATTATTATTATTATTACTATTATTATTATTATTATTGGAACAGTGTCGATTTTTTCCCTTACATCATTAGTATATGTAAAAATTCAACTAAAATAAAAATTTTTACCTTTCAAACAAGAGAAAATGATTCATTTTTTGGTTCTACCGCCTTCAACATAAATCCTCTTAAAGGTTAAGATATGAACCAGCAGCAGCTGCTTCCGTCTGATTGACTTTTTATTCAGAAACTCTGAATATAAATGCGTTGATGAGTTTTCAAGATCTCGCTGAGACTTTAGTGCTTTAAAGCTGCAGATGGTAGCTTTTATAAAAATGGTTTTTATAAAAGCTGACTTTGCATTTGTCTTTATGCGTCTCTGGTTAATTATTATTATTACTTTCGTTTGTTTGGCTGTACAAACATCTTTCTGAACATTCAATCATTCAATTTGTAATTTGCCTGTTTCTGTTTCTTCTAAAATGTTTTTCTTTTTAGTTTATTTTATATATGTTTACAACAATCTGTCTGTTTTTAGTGCAGTTTTTGTCTCCAGTTTATAAGATTTCCTATTATTTTTAAGGACAGGGTGCGCTTAAATGATACATGTTAAAATAGAAGGAAAGGAAATAAGAGAACATTTCCCAGACGATCTTTTAAAATATTATTAGTCCCTATTTCAGTGCTTTCATAATAAGAGCTCTGAGAGACGGATTTGTTCTTTAAGGGGAGGATGTTCCTGAGGAAGAGCGTCTGAGCTCCAAAAATCAGAAGAGCGTCGAGGAGCTAGACAACGCCTCCATCATCGATCAGCTTCGGCCAGCAGTAGGACGAGACGTCTCCAGAGAAGGCAGCAGCAGGTTCGAGGACGACATCAGGAAACTGTACAAACAACTTGATGACAAGGTGAGGTAGAAAAAAAGAAGATGGTTCTTATTATTAACATGGTTAAACTGAACCGTGTGTTTGCTGCACAGTTTTGTCACTGAACTAAAAATATTGATAAGCCTTTAAAAGAGAAATGGTAAAGAAACGTCAATGTCTGGACGGACAGATGGATGGAATAATAATGTGTTTTTTAATAACCTTAAATGAATTAAACAAAACTTGATTCTAATTTAACTTGAATTGAAATGATCCATTAGTTTTTTTTAAGTATGGAGGTAGGTAAGGAGGTTACTAGGTAGGTAGGTAGGTAGGTAGGTAGGTAGGTAGGTAGGTAGGTGGGTGGGTAGGTGTGTGGGTAGGTAGGGAGCAGGGCCGTGCAGAGACCTTTGGAGGGGCAGGTGCTCAAAGTAAAAAAGGGGGCACATGTACCACGGATTTGAAACACGATACAGAAGGATACCTTGCTATACAACCGGTTGAATTGTACCAACTCATACTATGAAGAATGAAACATGGAATCACAACACACCATATCAGCCTCACACAGCTGCTTTAGTTTCTGCTTTAATTTACTCTCCTTACGAGGCATCTGTGCAAAATGAAACATGATCCTGGAACTACAATGTGATGCACAAACAGACACACATTGACATTTCATAACTTAAAAAAAAAAATTTCTTTATAGTCACAAATTTAATCCATTCATACTTTTACCGTTATTATTCCTAGAGGTATGAAGTAAAAATGAATTAAATTACAAAGAAATCACTTATTAAAATATTTGTCTGCTTTTATTTAGTTATTTATTGACTCTGCCCATGACAGCAAGTGTCTAAAAGTTATATAATTTCTATGGATATTAGCATACATAGGCCTATTTCAGTTTTGTGTAAATAAATGAGAGGTTTACAAAATCAAAACCGAAATTCATCTATTATTGTTTTGTTATACTGCAATAGTCCGAAATTATGAAAATGCATATTGCATAGTTTTAGTGAAATATAATAGAAGAAATTAAGATAACACATCATATCTCTATAATACACTTTTCTTATGGCAAAAAAAACTTTATTTTTCCCCAGAGCACGCTGTGTGTGGTTAACTATCTACTTTCTGATGAAGTTGAAGTTGACTTCATATTCGAGAAATTACTAAAATGATTTTTTGCTACCTTCTCCACCAAAACACAACAAAACATGGACGCTTCTAACCTAAACTAGAATATTCATTAATAATAATTCAGTCCAGGTTTGAAGTGTCTGTGTTTTGTAGTTTTTAAGCTGGAGCTGTTCTAATGTGATGTAGATATTTAAAAAGTGCTGAAATAGTTCCTTTAGTCAAGTTTCACAAATCAGTGAAAGGGTTCAAAAATCACAAACCTTGTTTGAAGTACTCTAAAACAAATTTAAAATAATCTAGTCTAGGTTTGAAGTGTCTGTGTTTTGCTTTTATTTTTATTTATACCAAAGTAAAAGTGCTGAAGGTAGCATAAAATTAAGTAGAATTGCCGTTTAATCAGAAGCTAACTTCAGCTTTGTTACTTTCTGGCTCTATGCATAGAGTAGATTTGTTTCAACCTGTCACCATTATTCCAAAAGGACTGGCTACAACTAGTCGGTGACATAATCATATTTTGCATGAAAAGACGTTGTTAAATAAAGAAATTGCCGACTATAAATCATTTTAACGCAATCGCTTCTCCAGTGTGGCTCCTATAGCGCGCATCCACCTTTTGCACCGCTGGATAGCAGCTATAACCTGTCAGAGGTGTGTGTGCAAATGTGGATGATGCAGAAGATGCTCATTGCTCTCTTTACTCTGTCAGTCTACTCATCCTGCAAAAAAAAAACCCACCATGCACAAACTAATACCGCTGCAGAACCTCCTCACCGGACCAATTGTTTACTTTCTCGGGAATAGGAACTCTAGTGGCCCCTGGAACAGCTTAGCTGTTAGCAGCAGTGCCTGACTGGAAGGGAGGTAGGTGAGTGGCTAGAGTGTTAGGTAAGGAGGTAGGTAGGTCGGGTGGTAAGGAGGTAGGAAGGGAGGTAAGGAAGGAGGTAGGGATGTAGGTGAGTAGGTAGGTAGAGAGAGAGGGAGGTAGGTAGGTAAGTCGGGTGATAAGGAGGTAGAAAGGGAGGTAGGTGAGTGGCTAAGGTGTTAGGTAAGCAGGTAGGTAGGTAGGGAGGGAAGGATGTAAGGAGGTTAATAGGTAGGTAGGGAGGGAGCTAGGGAGGTAGTTAGTTAGGACAGGTGGTAAGGAGCTAAGAAAAGAGGTAAGGAGGTCAGGAGGGTGGTAGGTGAGTAGGTAAGGAGGTACGTGAATAGGTAGGTAGGTCGTGTGGTAAGGAGGTAACAATTGAGACAGGTGAGTGTCTAGGGTGTTAGGTAAAGAGGTAGGTAGGTAAGGATGTTGGTGAGGAGGTTAATAAGTAGGTAAGTATGGCGGTAGGGTGGCAAGGAGGTAGGTAGATGAGTAGTTAGGTAGATTGGGAGGGAGGGTGTAAGGTAGAAAGGTAGTTAGGTCAATAGGTTGGCAAGGGAGGCAGGGAGCGAGGTTGGTGGGTATGTAGTAGGTAGCGAATGTTGGTGAGTAGGTAGGTAGAGAGGGAGGTGGTAGGTAGGTAAGTCGGGTGGTAAGGAGGTAGGAAGGGAGGTAGGTAAGTAGCTAGGGTGTTAGGTAAGGAGGTAGGTATGTATGTTGGATGGTAAGGATATAGGAAGGGAGGTAAGGAGGTAGGGAGGGAGGTAGGTGAGTAGGTAGGTAGATCGGGTGGTGAGGAGGCAAGGGAGGTAGGTGAGTGTCTAGGGTGTTAGGTAAAAAGGTAGGTAGGTAAGGAGGTTAATAGGTATGTAAGTAGGCGGTAAGGTGGCAAGGAGGTAGGTAGGTGAGTAGGTAGGTAGATTGGGAGGGAGGGTGTTAGGTAGAAAGGTAGTTAGGTGAATAGGTTGGCAAGGGAGGCAGGGAGCGAGGTTGGTGGGTATGTAGGTAGGGATGTAGCTAGGGAGGGAGGAAGGGAGGTATTTAGGTAGAACGTTAAGTAGGGCGTTTGGTAAGGAGGTTGGTAGGTAGAGGGATAGGTGGATAGGTAGGTATGGAGGGAGGGAGTGGATTGATGGAGGGATGCCGGGCCATGCAGGGATTAGTTTGTTGTTTTCAGCCGTTTGATGTTGTGGTTCACTGTAAATCGGTGAAGACGTGAAAACTTGGGCGAACTGATAGGCCATTTATTGAATCAGAACCGATTATAGTTTTCTCTTTCTGCAGGATGATGAAATCAACCAACAAAGTCAACATGCTGAGACACTTAAAGAGCAGATGCTGGATCAAGAACAGGTATGTTTGTTGTTTAGTTTTAAAACTGAGATAAAGGTGAACACTCACTTTTCTGGGGGTTTTTCCCCCAACAGCTGTTGGCGTCTACGAGACGGGATCATGAGAAGATCCAGGAGGAGCTGTGCCGGCTGCAGACAGACAACGATCTGGCTAAGGAGGAAGTGAAGGAGGTGCTCCAGGCTTTGGAGGAGATCGCCGTCAACTATGACCAGAAGAGCCAGGAGTTGGAGGAGCGAGAGCAGGCCAACCAGCAGCTGATCGATGAGCTGCAGCAGAAATCGGTGAGTCCTGGTTCCCAAATCGGGGCTCAAGGTTTACAAACCAGTATAAAAGTGTCTGAGCCGCTGGTGTTGACAGAGTCTACTGTTGGTGATGCAACGGGAGCTAAACCAGCAGGAGGAGCTGAACGGTCTGCAGAGGAAGAGAACCGGCGAGGTCCTCAACCTGCTGCTGCGAGACCTCAGCGACGTCGGCGGCATCATCGGCATCATCAGGGCGACCTCGGTGAGGGTTTCATTAATCACGCTCTCAGTCCGCACAACTTACCAGTCTGACCAGTAAAACTCTTCACTCAGTCTGAAGGGCCGCAGGGAAAGGGCTTAGCCGTGGAGGAGGAGTTCACCTTCGCTCGGCTCTACATTAGCAAGATGAAGTCGGAGGTCAAGTCTCTGGTGAACCGCAGCAAGCAACTGGAGAGCGGCCAGGCCGATGCCCACTACAAGATCCAGGCCAACGAGAAGGAGCTGGTGTCATGTCAGCTGCTGATCTCACAGGTGAGCCTTGACATCTCTCAGACAAAGTTGGCCGTCTCGGTTTTCTGTTTTTTTGTTTTAACTCGCCGCTTTGTCTCAGCAGCACCAGGCCAAGATCAAGTCTCTGACCGACTACTTGCAGAACATGGAGCAGAAGAAGAGGCAGCTGGAGGAGAGTCAAGACCTCCTGATTGAGGAGCTCCCCAGACTGCAGGATCGGGGTTGGTGCACCGTCGAGTTTAGGAACGTTTTAAACCTTTATTTCGTCACACTGGAGTCAGAAAACTCAACATTTGTTACTGTCATTTATAATAACAGCTGCAAAGGATTTGTATGTTTCCAAACAGAAATTTAATCAGCAATCAGTTCTCATGCCTTAAATTAATCTTTGCTTTAGGTCTGGACTTTGATTAGGCCATAGTGAGATATGAATTTGTTTCGATCTAAAACTCCACCTCTATCTACAGTCTTCTGCAGCCTCTTACACAAGGCGATTACAAGGTCGCTGTTGCAGGGGTTAAAGGTCAAGTCTTGCTAAACGGTTTGTCAATTAACTGTAAATCAACTTATAATTATATCTGAACAATTAATTTGATTCCTGCTTCGTCAGACACAAAAACTTTTCTATAATACTTTGCATGGCTATCCATTCCACATAAATATATTCAATAAATCTGTAATAATAACTTTTGTGGCATTTTGGATCCCATTAAATTTCAATTTCAGCTGTTAAAGTTCTCCTGATCAGTTTATTTCAGCCCACATGCAAAAAGCCATATTGCCTCCCTCCAACTAAACTTCACACACGACTTAAGGCCTTGTTCCCTCCTAGCCTGGGGTTTATAAAGTCAAATATATCTTATGTGCATTTGAAAAACAAACAGGTTGTTTCCAAAGCCCTGACAATTTAAACTGATGAATTTTCCTTAGAAAAACGACATGAAGTTTCAAAGAAGCATCTTAACAGGATGGATGGGGAAGAGGATTTAAAGGTGAGTCGAAGCGGATTGGACGTAAGGGACCCAAGTTCAGATAGTTGTTGCCTCTCTGATGTGTTTTTACATGTCCAGCTTCAAACAACCGTCGAGGAGCAATTGGAGGACAACAAGGAGGCTCATCAGAGGCAGCTCAGCCAGCTGAGGGTCGAGATCAAGGACAAGCAGAAGATGCTGGACGAGCTGACAGAGTGAGGAAACTCCCGATAAATCCAAAAACCAAAAGAGAAACCAAGACCAGGCTCAGCTTGAGTTCAGTCTGCTGGTTATTATCCTGTTTTATTCATCGTATTTCAGCTTCCACTTCAAAATGTCACCTGAGACAGAATGATTAGGAAATTTGAGTTTCTGCCTTCATAGAGTAGAATATAAATATTGATACAACTTTAAAACGATTTTTATTTAGGTCTTACATATATCATTGAAAAAAGTTTGCTATGCATCAATCAAGGATGAATACCATACAAAGCAGACAGATTTCCTGCCAAATAGTGACCCAAATCGTTTTGCCTTAAGGCTTTATATAAACTTGTTACATTAAAGTTTTGAGACATTTGACAGATTTTTTTGTCACACTTATAGATAATTCTTATGCAGTAATAAGTTAAATTATCTGCTGAATAAATAAATTAACTAAAAACATATATGTAGAGTAATAATTATCCATCTATAAGGAAAGTTTTATTGTAAAGATTTACTAAAATATGACACAGTGGGAAACCTTGCGTGCGCCAACAGGACGTTACGGTGGGGAAATGGAAGAAAGCAAATTAAAACTAGGGCAAAAAATATATTAATTTATACGTAAATATAAACTGAAATATAAAAGAAAAATTAATCTAAGCTGGATAGTTAAGTGAAAACATGCAAGATGTTTACATTTGTCCATAAAATCAGCAAGACACTATAAACAAGGAATTAGAAAACACTATGAGGGGGAAGTTAATGTTCTAGACAGCAGCTGGGAGGAAAGGAAGGATCTGTGATGACGCTTCACTGTGACTCGAGGATGCAGCAGACTGTTGTTGTTCCGTCTCTCACAACCTCTGGTGGTAAAGGGAAGTCCTGGGACAGAGCCGGCCTTCCTGATACCATTAAAGACGGCTGATGTCACCACAGAAACAAATATGGTGTTTTTCATGTGAGGACCACCAGAGTCACCAGGAGCTGAAAGCACGAGTTCAACATGATGAGGGGACTTTGATTAGCTGCTGCAACGTCATGTAAATGCAGGGGAGGAGGCTTCAGAGCAACTTCTTTATGCAAACTGCATAAAAAGATATCGTTAGATTTTTTGATGTTGAACAAAGTTGAGTCCAACTCTTATTTCCCGCTCAGCAAATGGTGCTGACTATCTGCTAAATCCTCACCTGAGACAGCTGCACCTATACTAGTAATACTATTCCTCCTGGGTCCAAGCAGCTCTCAGCCTGTACAGGATAAACTGACACACAGCACAGTTAAAATCTGCTGAATAGATACTTGGTGCGTTTCCAAGTTCAGTTAGGTTAAGCTTCAAAGTGAAGATTTTTAATAAGCCGAAGAGGAAAAGGGGTAAATATTTAACATCACAAGAATATACGTTATGCGTTAAAACTATCAGGAGTGTGTTTACTATTCATACCTGAAACACACCAGAAGGAGAGATGTGAGAAAAAACAGAATGAGCTCCGTTAGATACTAACACATTTCAATTATGAAACATTTGCCATCACTGAGTGTCTTATTCTTATTTTTATGTATTTATTACCTTTCTTGCATCGACCTGCTGCTGTTACACCTGAATTTCTCCACTGTGGGACGGTAATCTGTATTTTTATTCTTTTGTAAAACATGAAGAGCTTTGTTGTGGTATTTTACTGGGTCGTCTTGTTTAGGGCCCCCTCAAACCTGGAAACGGCCCTGGGGGAGAACCTCATAATTCGTTGGGACATGTCTCTCCTCCAGTCTAAACCAGGGTCTGCTACTCGACCGGGAGAGACTCGGGTCCGACTTTGAAAAGCTGAAGGCTGCGGAACAGGAGAAGGATTCAAAGTTGCAGAAGTTTATGTAGGAACCATCAAATATTAACCTGTATTCATAATAGGTACTGTAACAATTCATTCATGATAGTTTGTTGTGTTCCAGATTGTTGAATGAGCCCCAGGAAATTGCCAGAGAGGACCTGAAGGGGCTGGAAGAGACTGTGGTGGGTCACCATTTCTTACTAATAGGAAGACCTGTGGGTCCTAAAACTCCACCCAGATCTGAAATTCATGAGTCCTCGGTTCTTTTAGAGTAGGAATAAACAAATTTCCAGATGAAATTATGCCAGATTTCTTGATATTAGGAAAGAAGGAAGGAGACCAGGACTGAAATCCGAAGTAAGGATAAGATATGAAGGAAGGAGGGATAAATAAGCCACAATTATGTCTGTACATGGAAACAAGGAATCTAATAGCTTTTTCCTTTATTTTTTTTAACACTTGTGGTTTTTATCCGGACAGTTTGAGTGCTAGGTGTTCATCAGAGATGCAGCATGGGGAGGAAGCTACCTCTGTGGTGGCTGGTCTCTGCACATAGTACTCTGTAGTTTTGTGTCAAGGATGTGTGGGGTCTGCAGATACGCTAGTTTTCATTTCCTGGCTTTTTACCCCCTACACGTGGATTGGAGAGAAGGCCAATCCACCGCCTAGCAGTGATGAACAAATACACAACAAACTGAATAATGAAGCATAGAAGTGAACCAGAAGGTTGCACTTCTGGAGTTGCAGCAGAACACCCGCTCTCTGCTGGGTGAGGTGTGTGTGGGAAAACCAGGTTTGATTCAATCGGGCGATGGAGGCTTGTCCTGTAACTAGAGGGCAGCAGATTCAAACCAGTTTATTTCCATAGTTGTGTTCTTGGACAAGAAGTCTGGTGCATAGCATCATTTACTGACTAGAATGCACTATCTTGCTCCCATCAACGTTAGAGCTGAATATTCTTTATTGCTACTTTGAGGTTCTGCCTTTCTGACAAAACATTGAATTAGGATGAAACAGAAATCTTCAGAACGCGTAAAATATATTAGCAAAAGGTTGTTGTACTCCAAAAACCCCTTTATGTGAATGTTGAGTAATCTGACATTGTGATGTTGGAGCAACAGCCTCAGATGAAGCATCACAAGTAATATATATATATATATATATATATATATATATATATATATATATATATATATATATATATATATATATATATATATCTTTATCTATATAAACAAGTGGTTGCTCCACTGTCTGGAGTCCACGATTCCTCATCCAGCCACTAGAGGAAGTCAATGACACGGAATGTCTACATGCACGTTTGTAATTATTTGTTCCTCTCGTTCCCATTACAATTTATTCAGATGGAGCTGAATCCGATCAGTTTTTAGTGCCATCGGACGTTTATTCCATGTATGTAAACATAAAAAAATAGGCTTATACTGAAAATT
Organism: Orestias chungarensis; assembly: GCA_032876305.1. Lineage (NCBI taxonomy): Eukaryota > Metazoa > Chordata > Actinopteri > Cyprinodontiformes > Cyprinodontidae > Orestias > Orestias chungarensis. The sequence continues at coordinate 332,076 of JAVLVB010000566.1, read as the reverse complement.
GAAAGTGTATAAATGGTGTTAAAAGATTAAATAATATAGTGGCTCATGTCTCACTCGCCCTCTCCCATCGTAGTGGTCTGCTCGATAATGCTGTTGTCTCAAACTCCTCTTAAACTTCAGATGAATACTCTGCTCTGTTTGCACCTCCAAGCAATTTCAGCTATTAGCTATTAATGTTTTTATGTGTTAAAGCACTTAACATATCAATAAATGAAATTAAATGACCCTCGTCCCATTTTGTTCAGGCCAAAGAGCTGCAGACGCTGCACAGTCTACGCAAACTCTTTGTCCAGGATCTCGCAGGCCGAGTTAAAAAGGTAAATCTCCTAGCTCTAAAACTGAGTCCGATGTGTTGCGCTGATGCTCTGACCTGTCGCTTTGGTTTTAAGAGCACAGAGCTCGAGTGCGAGGAAGGGCTGGGGATCGCCGCTCAGAAGCAGAAAATCTCCTTCTTGGAAAACAACTTGGACCAGCTCACTAAGGTCCACAAGCAGGTAAACGGAAAAAGACACGATTTGTGTTATTGGGGCTAAATATGGGTGAACCCCGAATAGATCTGACCTTTTTTTGCTATGTTTCTTCAGTTAGTGCGAGACAACGCAGACCTTCGCTGTGAGCTGCCGAAACTCGAGAAGCGTCTGCGGGCCACGGCGGAGCGGGTCAAAGCTCTGGAGAGCGCCCTGAAGGAGGCCAAGGAGAACACCATGCAGGACCGCAAGTGCTACCAGAGGGAGGTGGACCGCATCAAAGAGGCAGTCCGAGCCAAGAATATAGCCAGGAGGGGGTATTCTCCACAGATAGGTGAGCTCTGGTGGGCAGATTCTTGCCACATACATGCAACATGGCTTATAAAGTATATTTTTTACCAACTAATATTAATTTTATATTATGTAATATTTTAAGTTCATTAGAGTTAAGCTTAGTTTGACACCCCAAGCTAAACTAATTCTAATATTTATTCTATAGTTTTCCGTATGTTTGACATCACCGGATAACACAATTTTAGAATTTTTAAATTACTCAAACCACATCGAGGGAGACTTGTCCCTGGTTCTTGCATGGCCAGTCGCAAACATGGTATCCACCAAAGTAAGCCAAACAAAAGCAGCAACCATGAACCTTTTCAATGATTTCACAGAGAATAGACTATCTGTGGACACTAAGTAAAGTTTGAACACAGTTCAGGAAGTGTTGTTTATTCTTTAAACTTCCAAAATAATGTTCTGTTTCTGACTCTAAACATCAACGTCTGTATTGTCTTATTAACTCGACTTTGATTTGTTCTGTTTTCCTGGGTTCCAGCGAAGCCCATCAGGCCAGGCCATCATCCACTCTCGTCCTCCATCATCAGCACCATTAGACCCTAAGGAATCTACGCTAACAACTCCATCAGCAACAGCAAGGCAACCTTTGAGGGCTTCACCACATTCTCTTTATGTTGCAAGAAAACACACAAAGGACATAGGGGTGTTTCTCAGGATTGTGAAACTTCTCCAATTTAAAACATTAAATATTTCAAAAAGTAAGAACAGCGATGTTAAACGGGAACGCCAAACAACTTAACTTCATTGTTAAAAATGTTATCACATGTTGAGTAAGAGCAATAGAATAAAATTACACCCTATGTGGGGACACAGGGAAGTTGTGGCTGTCACTGATGCTCTATTGCTGTTACAAAATTCTGGATTTGATTCCACATCCTCCCCAATGACATGTTCAAGTGCCTCTGAGCAAGGCACCTTCTCTGAATTTTTACATATCACATAATTTGGACCAACAATCTAATCTGGATTCACAAGCCACGCCCCCTTTTTTTGCTGGTCAATAGGTGGCCTTCACAACCAAAACTCAGATTCTGAAAAGTCCGACGTTTTCATGCTCCAACGGCAGATTCTTGATTATATTTGATAAGATTAGCTATGAAAACTCAAAATCCTACACCAAACATCTATTTAAAATAAAGAAGAAAAAAAAACCTGCTACAAAATATTTCAAGAAAAAATGTCACTGTTCAAAACCAAAATGCAGGAATACCTGAAGAGAGCTGAAGACAAATATGTGCTGCCTCGTGTCTTTTGATTCTTTTAAAGAACTGAAAATCCATTTACATAATAATTTTTTTTTAAGGGAGGCCATTATATATTCTGCTGGCAGATGGTGACATTTACAACATAACTTATACGTTCAGTCGTTCTAAATATGTATCTAGTTCCTAAAAATGAGCTCTGTTTCTTTAAAAACTTCTATCCTTTCCGATGCTTTATCCTCAGCACATCATCACAGCGCTGTTTCTCCATGATAGAAATCTAATGTTCCTATATTATATAATGTTGTTGTTGGAAATTGGAGACTGAGGATATTGTCGTGCTGTTACAGCTAAGAGTGCCAATTGCTCCTGCCACTAGTCTGGTGGAGTCCTGTGGGGGAGTGGCATGGGAGGAGCTTTTGTAAAATAGGTGCCATATCGCAGGACCTAATGTTTAGGCTCCTCCAAATGGCTGCCAAGAGATTCAAGGATTACTCAATGAGCCAAAACAGCACCCTGATCCTTTTCTTGACGGGGGAATCACATGATACCATGATATCAAGCTACAATCTGAGCTCAAATACTCTCTAATCCACCCTAAACCACAATGCAGAAGCACCTAAATAAAGCCAAAGACCTATATGGGCCGCAAATGTAAATATCGCCTTGATATCGATTCCAAATGACCTTAATCAGGTTTGGATTTTTACTAATTTGTCTATGGCTCAAGATGTACATCTTTATGTCGAACTCCTTTTAGGTTGATAATGACTAAATCTTTTAGGGTCCAACATAGGTCCCATCGTTTCGTTTAAGCTGTTCTGCATTAAGCCTACTTGATAGTTAACATGTGGGCAATTCAAAAATTAAGAAAAATCCCATCTGGGCCCCTTAGCCCATATCCAAACCATATCAATCCCATTTTCAAGTATTATTTGTAAAAATTATGGAGAATTCAAATTATGATTATGGCGCATCCCCCATTTCCTATTGATCAGTTCAGTTCTTTGCCTTCTATAGATTAGTGAGAACCAGAAGGACACTGACCAACCAGTCAGATATTATCCTGAGAAAATGAGATGTACTCTTATCCTGAAATCTTATTTATGCAGTTGGTTGGGATTAATGCTCTTCTCAAAACGTCCTAATAGTCAAAAGATAAGGAAACGTCGAAGAAAAAACTTCATTTCTGCCAAACTGTTTTATTTCCATGAATGTACAAAAAAACTCATCCTATAATTAAATGTAAGTGCATGGATGCGCGCACGTTCAGGAAATGCTATGTATTTACCTCATTGATCTAAAATATGCAGTGAGTTTGATTAACTGACGCATTTGTTTTCTTAAAATATAATTTATGTGAATATAGCTGCTAATAAACAGATTTAACACCGTTTGTGTTTGTCAAAATGAGAAAATAACAAACCTGCTTTAATGTTGTTCTTCGTTAATACGAAGTATTAACGTAAAGCCTATAGAAGCAACTTATTTGTTTGGTAATCACATTTTGAAAAACATGTCCCTGCTCCAGCACACCTCCGTTAATGTTCAGTTGTTTAACAAATCACTCCGTCTTTAGATTTTAACTTCAACATTAACTTCAACATTAGAGAAGGAAAAGTGTTTTGATTGTTGAAATGATTTTTGTTGGTACTATGACTCTTTAAAAGGTCACGAGTTCACCTGATGCACCTTTTTTAATCAAATAACACTTTAGCCACAATTTTAATAGTAAAAGACAATGGGTCATCTTCATACTTTAAGGTAAACTTCCAAAAACAGTCATGGATCAAGTCCAAATGAGGCACAACTGAGTTTTTCTTCACTCCACAGATCTAAAAACCTAACAATCACAAATCTAAAAGTTAAAGAGTCTTAGAAGAGAGATGCAGGAGCTGAGAGGACTCCCTGGTGAGGTGTGACCTGGAAATGATGACATTGTTGGTTCAACCCCCATTAGATACAGTTATTTTTATATTATTATATTAAATTTAAACCAAAATTTTAAAGGTTCTCAGAAATACATCACTGGGTGGAGGAGTCTCTGGGGTAGTAGCAGACTATGAAAAAATACATTTGGAGATTGTAGTTTCAACTTATTAAGTGCGTTGTAAATGAATACACTGTTGGGAAGATAAAAGGGTCTTAAATATTTAGTTCTAAAATTAAAACTCAAAAGTTTCAAAATACTCAAAGAAAAACACAAACTAATGAGAGGAACAGTCTACGACACGGATGTAATTTTTGGGGGGACACAGGGGACATGTCCCCTGAACTTTTTCAAATGTCCGATTTGGTCCCCTCCACTTTTTCCTGTCCAAAAACAGTAAAATTGTCAGCACTAGGACCCAGCGGACCAAACAATCCCTCAAGCTGAAGCCGCTGAAGCCCGCTTTTCTGAGTTTAGATTGCCCACCAGCACTTGATTGGCTCAGTGTTGTTTGGATCTCTTGTGTGATTGGCTTTCTCCAGTGTCATTTCTTCGAAGCTAAACAATCAGCGCCAAAGAGAGAGAGTTAGGAGACTCCCATTGACTTCCATAGAAAGAAGCACGGAGCTGCTAATAGCTCCAAACACCAGCAGTTCCAGCATTGGACGTATTGCATTCTGTGTTTTTGGAAGTGTTTTCTACGGTAAGTTGATAAAAGTACAACTTTTTTTGCGGTTGTCAAGCGTTAGCTGACTGTTCCGTATCACACTAATATTTTATATTGCCAGTTTTTGTTAATTAAGCATTTTAACTTGCTAATTTAACTTGCTAGTTGTGTTTTAGCTGCTCATTACAAGCTTGGCGGGTTCAGACGGGTCCGTCTGATTCAGTGTTTTAAAATTTCCATCACAACTTACAGTCTGAACTTAAATAATAGTCTAATTTTTTTCGGCCAGTCATGCGGGCTTCTACCAGCAGCTGCGTCGCCTGGACATGTTCGGCGGGGCCGCGTGGGCAGCATGGCGCGCCTTCTGCGCCACTATCTGTTCTACCTGGCGCTGGAGAACTCGCAGCACGCGGAAGACATCACAGAGAAGCTGTGGAACGCCGTGCTGGCCAGGGAGTGTGTGTGTGTGTGTGCGCGCTGGTGCATGTATATACATGTAAATGGTTCTAATGTACAAATAGTATACTAGTCGTAGTAAATAGTAAAAGTGGTTCTTTATTTTAAAGCTTTTTTTGTATTTTACAATAAATTGTTTGGTCATTTATTTTTGCACAACTGAGTTATTTTTTCATGTAATCTGATTTCAACGAGAAACGGTTTCAATTAAATGAATATTTTTATCAGTGAATTATAAATAAAAGTTCTCAGACTACAAGCACAATAAACTAATTTTGCATGAAAGCAAAAATTAAAATTATGTCGACAAAAGTTAAGCATTCATCCCAGGTCTTCAATCAAAACATATACACCTACATATTTTCCTTTTTATAATAGGTATCTTTACTTCTGTTAAGGTTTTTGTACGTTATGAAACACTGCAGACATTCTCCCATGTTAGGTAAGTAACCTTGTGGGGCAAAGTGAAAAAAGTCGTTTTCGCACCAGAAGCGTTTAAACTGATTTACCAGGCTGAGATGTTTGGACCTATTCGGAGCTACGTAAGTTCAAAGAGTTAAAAATACTAAGGAGATCAAGTTTTGCATCCACACAACCAACGGAAGTAACAACCTGTTCACTATTTGTTTAGCCGCTACAGTGAGTAGTCTCTCCTGAGAGTTACGTTTAACAAGCATCATGTTTAAATAAAACCTAAAGCCAGGAGAGGACAGTAACATTCCACAAATGAATTAGTTGGGAGACTGAAAAATATTTGACATGTTATTCCTTTAAAAGGATCGCATGTTTACTTGAGTAGTCCATCAGAGGAAGATAATTGAGATGGATGTATGAGTCCCATTTAGGACGGTATGGGTTTAGGTCTTCATCAAGTACCATTGTATAAATTTTATTGCCAACTGATCTCAGTTCTACAGCTCTAAGTAAATCCAAACAAGCAGACAATCTCTCACAGATATTACCAACATTTCAAAAGACACCGTGGTGTTGTGGGTAGTACCCTGAAACTAGCGGTCATGGTGGTGAGGGTAATGGGTTCAAGTCCTTGGAGTTCCTTCCTCTACACTGACTTTTTACAAACAAATCAGCTTATGATTAATTCAAAAGTTAAAACTAAAGTATTAGAAACAATTTAACCCAGACTAAGGGTATTTAGTCTAGAGGCGAAGTTACATGCATGTAAGACAACCAAGACACAAAGCAAGGGTTCGACTCCTGCTCGGGGGAGCACAGCTTTTATTAATGACTGATCTTAAATGAACAACTTTAAAGTACAAAGTCAAAAAGCTCACAAACAATAGGAAAAACATGTTGCAGACTTCATGTTGTAATATAACTGTCTATGAGGAATGGTTATTCGATTCTTTGTTCAAGCCCTCAGTGTGAAAGTTTTAATTGTTTAGCAGATGCAACTCATACATTTTTCATGGCTTAAGTGTAAAGTGAAGTTTAAAAATGCTCAGAGGACAAGCACAAAAGCCAAGCGGACTCCGTGGTGCAGTGGAAGAGTTGGTGAGCTGAAGATGCCGGTGCTGGAGTTCCTGGGTTCAAGTCCTGCAAAGACCTACATCAGTCAACAAGTCCCACAGCAGAGAGTGGGTGAGGGGGCCGTGTCCCCTCCCCGGGTTCTGGACACATACATGTAGGGGATTATGCTGTTTTATTGGGGCTGCAGACACCAATTGTTATTGCATGGGCTGCCTGTCTCTGGGTGGGGAGGCCTTCCATACCAATGACTTTCAACCTGGATCAATCAGACTGAGAGTATGGAGCTAGAAGAGGACAAAGTTTGGAACGGAGTAGAAACTGCTGCTTTGTTTCTTCAACTTCTGGATCTTATAAATAAAACCACTTGAAAATGTTTCAAATAAAAGTTTCTTACATGGAAACCAGATCATTCAGACCAAGATCTCATCTGAGTTTGAACAATTTACACTAAATGTTTGCAGTAACATTTGGAGTAGAACAAGCAAGCTATACCAAAAGTGCTTGAAGA
>JAVLVB010000566.1:308839-318874 GCA_032876305.1 Orestias chungarensis | reverse complement strand
CAACCTCTGCATTAACGAAAAGAAAACCAAGGAGATGATTGTGGACTTCAGAAGGGGCAAGCATGCCCACCTCCCCCTGCACATGGGAGGATCTGCGGTGGAAGTGGTCAACAGCTACAGGTACTTGGGTGTACACCTGAGTAACAACCTTACCTGGAGCAACAACACTTCCATTCTGGTCAGGAAGGCGCACCAGCGGTTCTACTTCCTGAGGAGGCTCAAGTCGAGCTGGACTCGGGAGCTCAGTCCTCACCTCATTCTACAGATGTGTGGTGGAGAGCGTCTTGTGCTCCAGCATCAACGTGTGGCATGGAAGCTGCTCTGCTGCAGACAGGAAAGCTCTGCAGAGGGTGGTGAAGGCTGCACAGAGGACTGTTGGAGTCAGCCTCCCCAGCATCACAGACATCTACACCTCCAGATGCAGAAAGAGGGCCACCTGCATCAGGAAGGATCCCACCCACCCAGCACACTCACTTTTTGTTCCGCTCCCCTCAGGCAGGAGGCTGCGGAGCATCAAGTGTAGAACAACCCGTCTCAGAAACAGCTTCATTCCTGAAGCTGTTAAGACTCTTGAACTCATACTGAACAAACCACTGCACGGACTACAAATTTTTACTATACCCGCACTTTAATACCGTATATTCCTATTTAATTTATTTTACTTACTTTAATTCAATTTTATTTATTTTTATTTTATTTTATTTTTTAACTTATTTTATGTATTTTAATATTAGCTCTTGGGTGGAATAGTACAGTGAGTACATAATTTCGTTCCACTTCATGTACCATCATGTATGTTGAATGACAATAAAGTATATATATATATATATATATATAAAATTAATTAAATTAGGGGGTGCCCGCTCCATCTTGCCATCATTTTGGGCGTCCTTGGCCTGGAAAACGTTGAAGACCCCTGCCCTATCATCTAAACAAGTTTTTACGGACACTGCTTTGCTCATTTTTAAAATACACAAACTGTGAATGTTATGACTGAACAGGTAGTATTTATGTCAAACATTTATTTTCCCCGTTTCCCCACAAAACAGAAAGATTGAATCAGATTAGGTTTTTTTCAGTATTCCTACCAAATGCTGTCCGTGGTTAATTAGACAAAATGTAAGTGAAGAAAAATCCTAGCAAATGGAATAAGTATTCAAATATCCCTTCTTTTTTATTAAATACTTACTTATTCATTTATTTATTTTGCTCTATATTTTGCATACTTGTTTTTCTTTTCTTTTGTTTATCCTGTTGTGAGTGTCTGCGTGAGTGACTGCATGAATGAGTGAGTGAGTGAACATCTATGATGGTGTATGAATGTGGATTGGGCTGTATTGGTCTGCCTGGGCCTAGCGGTACGGGTAGGGTGCTGGTCCTGGTACCTTGGGGCTCCCCCTCTGCAGTCCTCTGGGTGGGTGTGTGGTGTTCCCCAGTGTCCTGGAGCTTAATTCTTAATATCAAGCTTAATACAATTAGTTTGCCTAATACCATCAGTTTCCCTATTTTGTTGTGCTGCATACATTGCTGTCTATGATCTGCTCTCCACTAATTATGTCTCCACAGGCCTTATTCATTGTCTTCTCGCACTTTCCCATGGATGCTTCAGGAGCAATCTGGTAGCAGCTAGTTTTCGGGTTCCGTTATGTTTTTTGTTGTTGTTCTGTTTGTTTGTCTTTGTTATTTTTTGTTTTTTTACTTGTTTTTATTTGTGTATTGATTTTGGTCTGTGTATACAGTATGTTCCTACTCACTCTGTGCACCCCCACCCAGTCATGTTTAGCTTTACAATGTATATACAGTACTACATTGTAAAGCTAGGTGTAGCTGTTGCACTGTATTGCCATGAAGGAATGTTCATATTTTACATTTGCTTTAGTGCTTGTTTTCAATTTTTCAAAGCATTTATGAGAGAAAAGCATGTTATTTCATATTTAAGAGAAAGTAAAACAACAAACTTAATATGTTTAGTTCAAGGTAATGTCAGTTTAATTGCAAAAGGGGCTGGGAACATCAGTTAACACAGACCTGATAGAGAACACTTTAAAAAGTGTTCACCGGTTCACCCACTTGTTGGCCAGAGTGGTATGTTTGCTCTGTATTTTGTAAATTGTATATTTTGATTTAGCTAAGACAAGTAAGCTAATAGTTGTATATTATTTGTGTGTTGTCAGTTCTAAGGTGTACTTGTGGTGAAAGTAACTTGAAGATTAAGGATATAAGACCACAGTAAACATCAGTTGAAGGAATCCTTGTATCTCGTGTTTGTGAAAAAGCTGGTAAAGTAGAACACTGCACTACCCCGGAAAAGGCAACGAGACTGTCAAGATAGAAGCTATTAGCAAAGATACTACATAAAGGGGAGTGTCACATGTTTGAAGAAATGCATTGAGTACATAAAGAATCAAGCTAACAAGTGGAAGCTAAATAAGCAAGTATGAAATTTGTGTTATAGAAGTAGCATCAATTTTTGTATACTATCATTTAAAGCTCACCCTCCCTTGATATTGTGTTTCATTTTCAAGAAGTAGCAATTTATACAAAAAAATAAGAAGATTAAACAAAGGAACAAGACAGCATTACAGATGAAAGTGAGATTACAGTACAACCCGCAAAAAGTAATCCAGGGTTTAATGATGAGAAGGAAGTGCAGAAAGCAGAAGAGCAGGTAAATGAAGAAGGAACTCCACAAGCCTCAGCAACGACAGATTGTATACATCCTGTGACCTTACACAGAATTAACCTTATTATCCTTGGTTGGTTTCACTTCCCGTCCGCATTATTTTCGGTCTCAGTTCATGTTCTGTTCAGTTACATCTCGTCAATAAATTATTCTTCTTCAAGCTAATCCACGTCTGCTCGAGTCATAATTACCCTGACCTGACAGAACGATCCAGCCAAATCATCGACTCGAGCAGAGATTCATACCCGATCCGCTCTTTGTATTTTTCTGTGCCTTCCCCTTGAGCTCCGGTTCAGTTATCACCTTAGCCTCCCCTTCTTCTTCTTCTCCCGTCAACAGTTCCTTGTCACCTTCCGTTTCACCGCTGCCCCCTACCCGTTTTCGTTTATCTAGGGGGCCTACTGCGATCCCAGGGGGGGCGCGTATGACCCGGGGAACACGTTTTTTTTTTGCAGTACTAGAATAAACTGTAATTGCACATCCACAACAGTAGTTGTCAGTGCCGCTCTCATTGTCAGAGTGTGCGCAGGGAGACTGGCTTCTCTGCTGTTGCTGCACTGAAGACCAAGTACAGGTCCCAGCTGAACATTGAGCAGGAGCTGAGAGTTGCAGTATCAATGAGCAAAATGTGATCATTGTAGCCCTTAATCCTATCTTCCTCATTTTGATAAAAAAAGAAAGAAAAAAATCCGCACAAATTGCTTTGATTTTGTTTTGTAAGTTAAAGTGTTTTATATATTGTGCTCCTGAGTTAATCTTGCTGAACTGAATTTAAATTTTTTATTATTTATTCATTTAATCAAATTAAATTTTTCAGTATCAAATGGTGCAATAAGTCAAAAATGTTTACGTTTAAACAAGGATTTTTTTTAAAATTTTAGGCAAATTGATGAACTTAAAATCGTTTCTATTACAGACTAAAAACAATGTTAATAGTTATCTTTGTTGTAAATTAACTATATTTCTTTCTTTTTTGTTTTCTTTAATGTTAATAAGGATATAATTTTATGCAGAGGTGTACTTATAAATATTTTATAGAAAAATTATTTCTTCTTGTTTCTTGTTTCTTCTTGCTATGGGGGGCATAACAGAAAATAATTGAGACGCCTTGGACTAAGGTATGGGAAGCAAGGGAGGCTTTATATTTTTAAAGCCTCACTTGGAAAAGAAAATCTGTTAAGCACAACTATGGCAGCCAGAAACTCATTCTACTAGCCATGATGCTGAACAGGACAAGGGGGGGGGGGGGGGAAGTGAATTCCGGCTTGCGTGTCAACATGTTTGTGAAAAACCTAAGCCTGCCATCCTGTCTGTCTACCAACCCTCATTTCCTTGATGCAATATTCCTGAATAAGAGGAGCTGGTTGCCAGTCACTCTCTATCCGAGTCTTAACCAATCTGGTAATGTCAGGCCTCCTCGTGAATTCACCCAGCTTTTTCTCAAGGGCCATATAGTAAATATGTTTCCATCTTCAAAGGTTTCCTCCTGTGAAAACATTCCTCTTTTATGATTCTCATCATCTTACCTGTGCCATAACCAAGCTCCTCTGGTATTACCTGAATCATCCTGGGAACTGCTCCTTTTTCTCTCAATTATCCTGTACTTCAACCTCCATACGACCTTTTTTGCTCGAGCAACTTGCCTCCAACATCACATTCTCAGCTGTCCACGACCTCTGACCCAGGAATCCACTCACATCTCCCTGGCAAATCAACTTATTATTTCACTTAGACCGTAACAATTCATCTGCAACATTTCCCTAAAGATTCCCACTCACCTTATTGTGCATTTCAGAGCTCCTCGTTTCTCACGTTGAGGAACCAGGACCGCATTTCCGCATCTAAGGAACATGTCATATTATTTTAAGAAACATTATCTTACCAATTTTAATAGTCCTGCGAGATTCTCCACAATCATGTCAGAAGCTTAAATAATACATTCACAAGTATTTTTTATTGTAGCTACAGGTTGTCACGTAACACCTAAAGTACAGGGCCTAATCTTTCATACTAGAGCTACAGTTGTTCTTTAACCTATGTAAAGGAACTGAATATTTTATGTTTTAGTGATTGGTTGTTTTAGGAGCATTCATCATCATGTAAGGCTTTTCTCTCTCAACCTGGAATGCAATTTTTCAAAGTGAAGACTACAGACAGATATTAAACTGCAGAGTAACATGTCTGAACAGAGGCTCAGACACAAAACTTCCTTCATGTTGTCATAATCTGACATTTCTATACAAATATTTAGTTTGTGCAGATGCCTTATAACTGTTGTATATTTTATTTAATCTTTTGATGCCTATCAATTTCTATTTTACAAATGTAATTTTATTGACGATAGGTTTTAACAGCTTTTTGGAACCTGGATAAATGTTTAAAGAACTAGTTTTTCTTTTAAACTTATGGAAGTGTCATTTACTGGGTAATCTAGCATTATATTAACTCCTGTATGTAAAAGTTATAGCCTCTCCGTCTAATGGTTGGTAGGTCAATCCAAACAGTTACTTTTTACTTTCAGGTTCTAGACAATATATTGCTGCACTTTATCACACAGCTAATGGCCATAAGGCTTAAGATAAGTAAGACATGAAACTGAAGAGGGATTTTGTTGGAAATCTAGAGTTAAATAATTTTGATTTTAAAAAAATTCACACTTTTTTATTAATGTGCTGTTTATTAATGATTTAAACTGGATTTGCTAAGATGGTTTTAATTTATACTATACAATGAGATCTATGGAAAATTAGGTCTATCCTTGATACAACAAGGGTGAAACATCGATGCCAACATATACTGAATCTTTTCGAGATTAGATGTTTTTACTACTGCAAATAGTAAGTATTGTAAACACACCTATAGGTTCTGAGAGAAACTGTAAAAGAAATTCCAGTAAAGGCATTTTTTACAATTTTGTTTGAATGGTTTGCAAGCATTGCAAAGTTGCTGTTTTACTACAGTAGATTTTTAAAGAAAAATAATTTTTGTTTCTGAATCATAAAAACCTTTAATTTGAAAACCTCCACAGGAAGTGTACTGTTTAGTGTGCCTGTGCCTGCTGCTTCATGACTGCTGGTTGTAAGGAGGCATTAATGCTCTTTTTTCTCTGTTTCCTCTGGCTAATGTGGTGTGTCTGAGACGAGAACGCATCCTCTAAAAGTCTGAGAAGCTTTTATTTGATTTATCTGTGACTGAATCATAAAGGAATCAGGATGCCTGGACGCCACAGGTGGTCGACAGTGAACTGGGAGACCTGCATCTGTGTGCTGCTGGTGGTCGGACAGACAAAATCTCAGAGCAAAGGTAAAGATAACAGGATTTTATTCTACACTCGAGAGGATTTTAGGTAACTTTTCATTCAAAGACTTAATAAAGAAAATAAAGGCATTGAAAGAGAGGCTTAAATGTTGTTGAAAATGCTATAAACCATCAGAAACATGTTTGCCTTCTTTATTAATATGGATGTAGAGTTCAAAGACAGGCTTTCCTGGCTGGAATTGCTCCGAGCAGGATGTAAATGTCTAGGCTTGCTTTTGGAAATAATCTCCTCAGCTGTCAGAGATGCACTCTGCTGTGTCTGAGGTGGATTTATGTCTAAAGGATGCGACCTGTGTGCAACACATAGAGCAGTGACTAGCTCTGAGCAGATTCTGGTTCCCTGTTCTCATTTTAGCCTCTCTCAGATTATTTTGTGACTTTTTTTTGCTTCCTAATTGATTTCCAAACTTGTTTGTCATTCCCTGGCAGGTTTTTGTCATTTAGCTTGTAGGTTAGTGTTTCCCAAAAGATTTTAGGTAAACTTTAAATAAATAGCACAAGCGACAGAGGGAAAAATAGCAGGAAATCAGCACCATGCAGGGCAGAACTACCCCCCAACCCGCCCGCAAAAATAGATAAATTTAAGGTAGAGATAAATTCATGTCGTTTTATGGCTGTGTGATTTGAAGAAAATCAAATATCCCTATATTATTTTTCTATATATGTATTTTTTTATAACCCCAATGTTGTTTTATATATGTATGATATATTACATATGGTTGTACAAAGATATGTGGCTTCTTTCTTTTAATCTGAAGACGAAATCTGAATAAATGTAAATATTTTTTTGTAATCATCAGTTTCACACAAATGTTTTTCAATAATAAAACAATTTCGAGGTTAACACTGGACCTGTAAACAAGACTTCAGCAGCAAATAAATTACAACATGCAAGAATCGACAGGAAATATATAGGGTCTGAAACTTGAGAGTTATTTGTGAATGCGATTAACATAAAATGGTAAAAATTATACTTTAAATATAAACATTCAATCAAGTGACCCAGAATATTCACAAGGATCAGCGATTCTCTAAACAATTTTCATATGCTGGGAATTTTTAACAAAACCAGATGTAGATTAATTAATATTCAAATAAAAGCTTTTAAATTGCTATATATGTAAAAAAAAAAAAGAGATTGTTTGAATTTATTTTGAGGTGTATTTAATGCGCAATCAAATGCAATCCTACCAAAGTCTACTGATAATCTGATTATAGTATTTACAACAAGGACAATTTTACAACATGCTCCCCAGTTGACGGACAAAACCATGCAGCCTGGTTCAGTCCTTCTGTCTCGTTTCTTTCATTGTATTTGTACTTCATACTTTTTATGTTGTATAGAAGGACTTTAGCAAACCAAGCTGTGAGTATCATCTGCTCCGGGGCTGGTTTATTAGACACTTTATTGGGTTTGGAGGGACGACAACATACAACGTTTACAACAAAGCTTGCAGTGGACGTCTTCTTAGGTGGAGAATTAAAACCATTGTACTGCTCTTTCAACGCCAACGGTTTTACAACAAATTTTTCAAATTATCTCCGTTTGTTTGAAACTCTTCATTTAAATCTAAACCACAACGAGATTATTAATGTTATGCCGTCTCTCTTCGGAACTAGTTCAAGGGACTCTATCTAATTTCACACTCCCCTGATGTCGGCATATTTTTCATCGCTCGAGGTCTCTTTGCGCATGCGGCGCGAGTCAGACAGAATTTGTTCAGGTTAGGAGGGGGGAGTGATGCATTTGTAGCGTGTGAGAGCAAAAAAAACACTCACAGAGAATTATACGGGGAAAACGAAATATTTCAATGATAATTTTGTACTTGATAGCTGCGCTAGATCCGTTTTAACCATCGTCCAGTTGAAAAACTTCCACCACATTGCGTATTGTCGATACACCTCCGAGTCCTATTTTGTTATATACCATTAAAATGCTGAATATGTAAAGGGGCTGTTTGTTCATCCCAAAATATTGGTTGTCACTTGTCCCTATGGTCCATAATTGAAACCTAGACCCTTCATCCAACTACATAGCTTACTCTCTGCATGGGCGCTATTGCCCAAAGAAGACGTTGCACTTATCTCAGAGTCAGACGTCCCGCTCCAGTGCTGCTGGAATCTCTGGCCGCGCCAAATGCATCAAGAAAAAAGTGACGTCTATGAGCATGACAGGTGCGTGACTGTGAGCGCTACAGGAATGTTCTGATAGACTGACAGATCTTATTTGTTGTTATTGTTGTCTCTATATCTCTGTCCATATAAGACTGTGGCGCCCCAAACGAGACAGTTGAGGACCACGTTCATTAAAGGGCAACACCTTATGTGTAGGATTTGAGTGCACTTCTATGGTAAAATAGTCCATCTGTGAACATTTTAGCCTCTAAGTAGGAAATTAAAAACTTTTTATGGTCATTTTGAATCTGTTTGTTGTGTGCCAGTTATTTTCATCTCTATTTATTTTAGTGTGCCTCCTGTTCTGTTACTTTTTTTTGCAATACAGTTTAATGTGTCTTCCTTTCTATGGGATTTAAAAACTTTGGCTGCCAGAAGTATTGTCCAAGCATTTTTTCTTCGCATATATCTGTCTAAATGCTTAAAAACTTAGCAGCTCAGGTAGCCAGCCCGAGAGGCTGCTCGTTTTTGAAGTAGAGCTGCCCTAATATAAGTGTTATCTTTTTTGTTTCAAAACCATGGCTGTCTGCATTTGTATTTTAAATATTTCTCTAAGAATTGATTACAAACAGCATAGAACAGAAAAGATGCGTCATTTCAGCAAGTTGTCTGACACTGTTTCTAGTATTTCATTAAATAGACGTCAAACCATTTAAAAACTATACTCATTAATTATGTTACTGTTGCTCAGATACAAGACATCTTAATCCTATTTTAAACATGACTAACCTAAAAGTCCATGCAACTGTGAATAAAATAACTACTTCCAATAAACAAAACAACTTTATTCTGAACTTGTAACCGTGTATAAATTGCAGTGGTGGTGCCAAGCCTAACTCTTCTGGACACAAACCTTTTTACCCATTTACCTTTCGTTCCTCAAGCTTTGTCCTTTCCTATTAATTTCCTACTTGTGTCCTCCTCTCTTACTTCCCATTTCCTCATCCTGAAACTACTCACAAGTGATTTTCAGGATACTGCGATCTCTCTCTGCAGGACAGGCCAAAACTTAATCTATATTGTTGTGATAATACGTCACATAACATATGCAAATCTTTATCATTGCACAATTATTTTTGGGATATTTAGATATTTTTATATGATTAACTCACGCACTGGCTTGTGATATATTTTCTCCCTCTTCCTGAATGCAGCACTGTAGTTTGATCATAACATTTAATGACTACTGAATTGACACAATTGTTTGAAAAAGAATAGTGGACTCATCTCAAGCATATGCTCATAAAATGTATAATGGTTCAGTTTTATTATTTTTGGTAATTCTTGGTTACTTTGTCGTATTCAATCGGTATCTTTTCATAATACAAACAGGTAATATAATTGTGTTCCACTGTATGCTTTTTAATTTTGGAGAAAGTCTTGTTAGGTTTTTGCTGACTGTTATATTAAGCTTGATCATTTTTGTGCATTATCTTTTTTTAGCACTTTTCTCTCATTTTGCCAACAGGTCTCAAAAATATTTAGGTGCTTGATTGATTCAGTGCATTTCTGGACAAGAAAATAACTATTTACTATTTCTTAACTCTTTAACGGTGGCCCCACTTGGTGTCAAATAATCATGCAAAGTATATCCTCTGGTTCATCATGTATTTGCAAATTTTCCCTTCTTCAGGGGCTTTCAGTGATTCCCAATAAAACAGACACCCATCATACTCATGAAATAATTTCATCTGGCAGTTTGATTCCTCTGAAAACCACACACACACACACACACACACACACACACACACACACACACACACACACACACACACACACACACACACACACACACACACACACACACACACACACACACACACACACACACACACACACACACACACACACACACACAC
>JAVLVB010000566.1:286424-308739 GCA_032876305.1 Orestias chungarensis | reverse complement strand
AATTTAGTCAAGTTTGAAATATTTTAGTACAACAAAAGTACTTTTTAAAGGATGTATATGTTTTCTCGGAATGTAAATAATATATAAAAAAAACATATCAGCAAGCATGAATCTTCATGACTTCCAAATAGGGAAATGTTTTACCTCTGGTCACACAAAACACCTCATAAAATAGTCATTTCCCATCTGGATTTGCTAACAGGGTGGATCATTTCCCACAATTTACATCCTCCTTGTTTACCTTTGTTCCATTTAACTCCCAGATTTACGGTTTTTAGCACGAAAAGAGCATGAGATGTCTCAACTGGGTGGCCCAAAGCCTAGTTTTCGGTAATATATGAGCTTATATATTATCAAAGCAGACACGAAGGGAACAGTCCATAGTGTGTATTCAGGCGGTAAAGAAAATACAGAGGGGTTTTTGGGATAATTGGAGCTTAGAGAAGAAGTTCATTCATGCAGACTGGAGTCTATTACCTGTCTGGACATGAAGCCTCAATTTTTCCTCCTGCATTTATTGCACAACATTATTTGGCTTATGTGCTAAGCTTTTAACACCTCAAAACAAAGACTAGGGAAATGTCATGATACCCTTGCTGAAGACCATGGCTTTAAAAGTAATATAGTGATATAATCAAGAAATATACAAACTTTAAACAGATCATGTTTGGGTTGCATTAAGAAGTTTCCATAAACTAAATGTTATTTTAAGTCAATGTTATGTTTTGGAGCATGAGTTATAAAAAAGCTTCTGCAGTAATTACAACAAGGTAAACGCTTTGCACCATTAGATTCACCAATCTTACTTTTATTGTCCATATTGCTGATATAACTGCATCTCACAGCATCAGGTTTTTTAAAGAATTAAATAGAAATGTTTAATACAAGATTGGTAGCTCATGCCAGCAGCCACTTACAATCAGGCTAGAAGTAATTCATGCTAAAGACAACTCTGCTTCAAGTTTACAGCACCTCACACCAAACTCTGGCAAACACGTACTTATGCTTGAGGTAACAGCAACTTAAACTAACACTTGACAGGAAATGGTAACAGTGCTAAAAGTTTGAGTTTACAGCAATTTATGCTTTCAGCTACGGAGAATCTAGCAACCAGCACCCAAAAGTAAAATGTCTAAATCATTGGCATGATTAGTATATAATCTATATAAAACTATGACGTCATTCCCAGTTCCAACATCTAAGCAGAAACTGAGGCAGTGTCTGGAGACATTGAGTAAACAGTGAAAGCTTGGCCTATTAAAAGAAACTCATGGTACTCCTTATCACCTCAGGGACATTTTGCATCTGCAGTGAACTCCTATGTCTGTGTAATCACAGCTTTAATCCCGAGCGTGTCTCGGATGCAGCTTCGATTGCCGTCTGCAGGTGATTAGACCTGCTGGATGAAACCAGTGAAACTTCAAAGTCTCACTGATGCAGCTGGGGGTGTTTTCTACCTGCTGCAAGCTGTTAAAGTGTTAAAGCAGAGGTGTGAGCTCATGCAGAGGGGGTGACAGGATGTTTGGGTTTGCATCTTTCATCTTTCCATATACAGTCCATCTGACGGTCGCTGCTGGCCGTTCTTATCTGTTAATAGGGGAATGTTGTTTTTCCAGCTGCAGAACTTGTGAGGATGGTGGTTGTGGTTTCTGCTCTTACCCACTTCTGTCTTTGAGATCTAATCAGCAGAAATCAGGCAGCACACAATTGCATGCTAAATGTAGCTTAACTCAATAGTTGGGACACCTGGACAGAACTGTTAGGCTGTGGCTTTACCAGGTGTGCTGTACACCCTGGAAATTGGAACAGGTGGAGATATTTCTAACTAAAAAAAATTTAAAACAAAACTGAATGCCTATGTTGCAAGTTACAGAGATTAGCATTGTTATTGTCCAATGAAAATAAAACATTTTTACATTCTGGCTCTGCTTTCTTCCATGACAGTGTTACTTATGGGGATGCAAACCGATTATCAGCGTACGATTAATAAATTATTAATAATGGTTTTTTAAAATAGAAATTCACTTTTGGAATAACTGACAATGTCTTCAATTGACCTTTTTTCAGCGGTGTAGTGTGGCCATCATCCAGAAGAAGGCGCCACTGCTTATCTGTAACGAAGCCGGTTGATGGTTATTAGAGAAATATTGGTGGAGGCATCCAAGAATTGGGATGTAAGAGTCCAAAACAGATGCAAAGCAAATATAATCAGAACACATCTGGAAAATGTGTTTTCATCATCTCTTTCGCACAATAATACTTTTTTGGAAAAGCCTAAACTCACATCAAGCACAAAAACTTTTTTTTTTTTATTAAGTAAGTCACTTCTAATTTTGCTCCATCCATCAACCGTTTCTAAAATGATTCTTTGCAAAAGGCAGAAAAAACAATTATTTAACCACTGCTTAAACTGAAACACTACAATCCTAGCATTCATAGCCTCACTGTTACATGACCAAATAAATATCTGTTAACATCAGTCCAGTTTTACCAATAAGGCCAGAACAGATATGTTAAAAAATTACTGAAAATGTGGACAACCTCTAATCCACACTTTTGTTTGAAATCTCAAATAAAGTTCCACCAAAGGGTAAAGTTGTAGCCTCCAGAGAGGTTCCAATAGTTTATCAATGATCTAATTGGTGATATCTGTTATCTGTCAGAAGAAGACAGCATTTGATCTATTTAAATTGTATTACGATCAGAAAGTTCTCAGTGGTTGCAAAAAAATTACAAGGTTGTTAAATTGCAGAAGTTTCTCCAAAATTGATAAGACAACATTGAAACTGGGCAGTGTTGTTGTCAAGAGGCCTCTCTGAAGGAGCTAAGGAATGTCCGACAGGGTTTGGTCATGTTTTTCATGTGACAACAATCTCCTTTATTCTCCAAATATCTAGACAGAAGGGAGATTACATGGCAGTGCCAGGTTTTTTCTTATTCTGTACTATTTTTATCAATAATTCTTAACAAAGGAAAAAACCTATGTGTGTTGATCTCTTTTTAAGATGGCAAAGTGAAACACTCGTTTCCTTAAAGTGGCTCAGCATGGCCCTAACCGAGGTGCTCCAGAAAGTTTCTTGTTTACCTGACAAAAGCAACCGTTCCAGCCATTAGGCTGTCCGTTGAGTTTAAAGGGTAGAAAAGCAAAATGGCAGCCCAGCGGGAGTTCTAGTTTTAAGGACAGAAGTCTTATACAAATTAAGCTCTAACTAAAATCTGTCACAGCCTCTTGGAATGTGTTCTGATTTGATGAATGGTAAACCTTTTAAAAATCTAAAAATCCTATTTAGACAAAAATTTTGTCATAGTTGACAAAACTGTGGATTTGAAACACAAGTACTGATTTCTTCTAGAAAATTGAAGATGATAATAACATTCAAGCATTCAACAAAATAATGAGCTCACCAGAAGGAGAGTTCTGGAATGATCCAGCTAGTAATAGCCTTCATGATGACACACACAGCTATTGTTAGCAAGAAGCTCTGATATTTCTACGAGGTTGTGTCAGTATGGGGTTGGTTGTGTTTGTTTTACACCTGCTGGGATCCTTTAGTAGGTACCTGGGATTAGGACCTTCCAGATGCTGTCACTCATCGCCAGTGTTCACCTAACATGTTAACACAAAAACCCTAATCAGTATTACCTGGGCTTGAAAGGGTTTCCTTCTGTGTTCGTATACCCAATAACCCTTTCTTGTGTCCTTGAGCATTTCCAACCTCAGTGCTGCCTCAAATCCACAAGCCAAACTCAACTTAAAATTGTATCTTCTGCTTCCTCTCCTGCGACTGGTACCCTGAACATTCATTCCCTCCACCTTTTAAGAACTAGAATTCTCTTACAACCTTTGGAGCTCCTGATACCCTTTGAGACAGTTTCTGCCTGGGCTATTTTATCCATTCATTAATGTTCTCTCAGTAAAATAAACTCGTATTTAACTGCATAAATTCTCCTCATAGTGCAAGTAGGTAAGATACCTAGATTAAAACATGACATGTTAAAAAATTTTATTGTTACTTTATTGCAAGGCTTTTTTGTTAAATACAAGAACAGAGTTAACTTTCTGAACTTAAATGTAATCGTGTCAGTCATTTTTTTTTGTTTTATGTCTCAGCTTGAATATCATCGGGTTCATAAGCAGTCCCCGAACCGCAGGAATTTTAGCCTGCAGCAGCAAAGAGGTCTCAAATTCTGATGCTTCTAGAGCTAAGATGTTACTGTGTAAGGCTGGGTTCAGATAAAAGCTTCACTTCTTATAACCTAAATAAGCCTCAAAGTTGCTTTTCATTTTCTTCTGTCAGTCATTTCACTAAGAGGTTTTCATTTAATTCTCCTCTCCATGAAAACTATCTGGACAACACTTTCCCCAGCAGACGTCTTTCAGAAACTCAAACAAGGGCTGACTGTCTTCAGTCAGCTGTAAATTCTCGGCCCGAGGCTGGATGATGGAATTAAAACTTCTTGCAGACTCTTGATGCTTTTGTTCATGCCAAGAAGTTTTTTCGTTGATTCCTGTTGAGCGTCTGCCAAAGAAGCCTCAAGGAGGCCTTTTTTACGTTGACTTTTTTGTCTTTGAAAAGGATGTTATCGGGTAACCGGAAAGTATCACAGCCATTAGTTAAATCTGCTGCCAATGTAGAGGAGCTGGATGGATTGTCAGTTCAGGTGGGAGTTTAAAAAAATTCTACTAAATTCAGTTTAAAAACTGTCCTAAAATCTATGGAAACCCAACAGATTGCTATGGAAACAAGGTGGTGGCAGCATCATGATGTGGGAGTAATATTCCTCAGCAAGAAAAGTTGATCCAGATTTGGATGGAGCTAAACACAAGATATTCCTGAAAAAATAACTGGAAATAGAAGCTGTAGACCAGTGTTTCACACCGTGGCCTTAAAGACATGCTTCCCTGCATGTTTCAGATGTTTCCTGCTATAAAAAAGCTGATTCAGATGACTGCAGTTAAGAAAGAGTCTGTTAATCAGCGAAAGTCCATATTTTTATTTTAAAGGCATAATAGGTATATCTCTTTCACTCTGTATCTTTTTTATTAAATAGAATGAAATATTTGAAGTATTTTTAGGGAGTTGCCAGTCAAATATCAATATTCAAATAGAAAAAAGTAAGCAAACAAACAATAACAAAAACAAACAAAACAACGGATCCCAAAAACTAGCTGCTACTAGATCGCTCCTGAAGCATGCTTGGGAAACTGCGAAATGACAATGAATCATACCTGTGGAGATATAATTAGCGGAAAGCAGAGGAAAGACAGCAATGTATGCAGCACATAAAACAAACAAATAAAAAAATAAATATAAGGCAAACTCAATGTTATTACAGTAATAAACCGATTGGCACAGTTAAAGTGTTAGTGATCTCTATAGTGTGGGGTTGCGTGTGAACATGGAGAAATTGGGATGTAGGAAGCACAAGGTCCAGGACACTGGGGCCACGCAAGAGCACAGAGATCAGACAGCCCACTGCAGGGACACCACGCACCAACCCAGAGGGCCGCAGAGGGAGTGAGGGGTAGAGCCCCCCATGGCCGCGGAGTAGAGCCCCCAAGGTACCAGGAGCAGCACAAATACCAACCCGCAAGGCCCCGGTCGCCCAGGCATGGGATAAGGCCGGGACCCAGGGCCCAAATGCCCGGCGCCCCAAGCAGAGAGCCCGTCGGAGGGAGTTTCTAGTCTCTGGAAATATTGTTTGGGGGGTCACAAGTTGAATACCTCGGGAACCCCTGCTATATAAGACCAAAGAGTTGGGAGGAGGTGAATCTTAATCAAACTTTATATAGCAATGCCCAACAACACCTCACATTGACCAGACTAATTTATGAACACACCCCTTCATGACAGACTTAACAGGTTTGGCTAAATATTTCCTGATTGTCATTTATTAACTATAAATGTTTATTATTAATAATTAGATTAATGCATTTATTAATATAATTATTAATAACTCTTTATAGCCAAAAACCTTTACTAATAAACCCTTATAATTCGTTCCTTACGTCGAGAAAACCAACAGCTAAATAACTACAAACTAACTGTTTGAAAAACTCTCTACCAATGTTTTCTCCAGATACTAATAACAAATTAACAAAATTGCCCATTAATCTGACTGAATTTCTTATTTCTGTTCGTGCAGTGATTTTATATTGTCATGAAATAAGTAATAAATGGGGTTGAACAGTGATTTAACGCTCTGCTTCCACCTGCTGGTTCTTGTATTCTTGTCAGACTTGGGTAAAAAATGTAAAGGCTGTTGCATGAACATATCTGCAGTAGTAAAAAGACACTTTTTGACATGCGTTCTGCTTGCATGTTATAAAAATTGTTGTTAGCAATGTTTATTAAATTGTAGGTTTTCACACAGCAACAGTTCAAATTGCTGCATCAAAGAACTCTAATTTCCTTAAGATGAATGTAAAGATCTCTGCATTTTCTCAGCCTAATCAATTATGACCTTCGCCTTCACATGACATATCAGGTTTCAAGCTCAGTTCACACACTCGGATGTCTCAATGTTCACCATGAAACATTTCTGACAAAACACATCTGCTCCCGTGCAATGAATAGTGGGGGGAAAAAAACACCAGAACGCTCCACTTTGAGGGTCAAAAACGTAACTCTTTATGGTTAAGTGACCCAAATCAGCAGACTGTATTGTAAAAACTAGAGGTTGGTTATGTTCTGAGTCATTAATGTGGAAGATTAACTCAACAATTTGGAAGGAGTTTTCTGACAAAACTGAATTTTGATGTGGTTTTACAAGTTTCTAAAGCTGTTAAACTTTTTATTTTTGCCTGAAAGACAAGAAAAATAATTAGACATGAAACAAGCGAGACTGGAAGTTACTGTAACTCTTTAAGATAACTGCCCAAAACCCAAATATTAAGTCGGTTAATTCGATATTACCTTCTTTCTTGTTCATACAGTTGAAGCCAGATGTTTGCTTATACCAAATAAAGTGACAAAACCACCTCTTTTTTGTTCTGTAGAGAAAATACAAAATACCCTTGTTTTAGCTCACTTTGATTTTAAACATATTATACAGAAGTTTTTTTTAAAGTATGCGTTTCTTTTTTTTAATGAAAAATGTGTGGTTTAAACCGTGTCCAATCATCTGTTATGATTCAAATGAAGGGTGTCCCGATTCGATACTGTGATCAAATATCGGTCCTATGTTAGCCAAAAAACAAATATTGGATAATATCAGCCTGCATCTAAAATCTCTGAAATTATAGACTAAGCTCGCTGTCAAAAAGGTAACCACCTCAGTTGGAGCATCACAGGTAAGCTCTATATATATCTCTCTCTATATATAGGTGGTTGTTCCACCCGGTCCACTGTCTTCCGCCATCTTTTAACTTGGAGCGGGCAGTGTTTGATTACTCCGCACTGTGATGTCATTTTAACTATTTTTTTACACGTATCCACTAAGTTGGATTCGTGTTCACAGAGAAGGGAAGAGTTCGTAGTGAAAGAAATTAGTGTTGTATTCACAACACTTTCCACTCACAGCCTTTAGATTCATACTCACATAAAACGTTTATTGACATATAAATACGGATATGAATGTTAAAAGTTGTGCATTCACCTTCTTGACAGCAATCTTACTCCATATAAATCAGCACTACTGCGTTACAGCGTTTGATCCGTGTCATGATTGCAAAATTCATCCGTTGTTTTATAAAATTGTAGAACCCTCTTTCTTTCAATAAAGGTTAGTATTTATGTAATCATTGATAAATAATAACTAGATAAGTTTTATCTGATATCACTTAATCAGGCCTTTCCTAACATACCATACAACAAATGTAATAAAAGTCTGCTTGATTCATGTTGAAATCATATTGGGTCAATATTTGTATCGGGCAAAACTGAAGACAGAAATACGAGTAAAGCATAATATAGGAAGTGAAAAAGTTGTATTGTAGACCAAATATTTGAAATCTTTTACAAGTGTGTAGTGTCTGTTTAAATCCGATGGTTTCAAACCTTAGACCTTGTTTTCTGAAGGGGCTCACAAACATCAACAGTCAATATTCCCCCAACTGTCTCTTTTAATCATGTAGACGTGAATTTTATGATGTTGGAGGTATTCCCACGGGATGATGGTACCACCATCATGGGTTGGGGGAGGTGTTGGTGTCTAACTAACATTTAGTGTGTAAGAAACATGGTACACCTTGGAAAGTCAATCACAGGTCATCATGCCTACAGGCAATATAGAGCCGGCCTCTGCTTTTACATGTTTCACTCAAGTAATTTAATAAGGTGTGTTGGACCAGGGGCACATCTGAAAGATGCAGGATACCAGAGTTTTGGGCCAGGATTTGAAAACTCCAGATTTATATTGACTACGTGACTTGACTAAGTTTTTGGACAGTGGGAGGATGCTGGAGTACCAAACGACAATCCCTGCATGCACTAGGACAACATGCCAACTCAATGCAGGAAGATTCGAGGCTGAGAAATAAATCAAGAAGTCTGACTATGAAGGCTATTAGTAGAAACATCCATCACAAACACGTCTGGATGTTTGTTTTGGATCAGTGTTCTATTAGAAACAAGTTTCCCCAGAAAACGCAAAGAGTTACTCTCCTCCACCCGCCCATATATATTGTTATAGAGTAATAATCAAAAGTTTTAAAACATTTGGAACTGTTATAGACAAACCTAGATGAGGACCAGAGTTTAACGTGTTACCATGGGTGAAAAAAATTCCGAAAGCTCAGAGTTAGACAACTACAGCAATGTGTGGCAGTCTCTATGACAACCTTACAACAAACGAGTGAGTGTCTGAGAGTGATGCTAAAAGGAAAATTCTACCAACCTTCCTGCAACTCCTTTTTTACATCTGTCCCTGCTCCAATGCACCTGAATCAATTAAATTAATCACCTCTTCAGTAACAGAGTTGCAGACCGTTGCTTTAGTCAATTAAATGCCTCTATACTATTGATTTGGGAAAGCATACTTTTGTTTAAGTAGGTCACTCTTTTTCTGAATTAATCAAAGAAATAGCCATCTAGAGCCTTATTCTATATCAATTATTTTGGCAGTAGGTTATCGGTTGTTTATGTGAATCACGAAAACATTTTTAAAAGTTCTGATGCACTGAACTCAACCATCTCATCCCAACTGTGTCCCAAACTTTATCAACCACAAATGCTTCCTCCGTCTGTCCCAGAGCGATCAGCACATCTGCCTAACAGCAGCAGCGTTTGTCTGAATAAGCAAATGTGCCATGCAGTTTTTGGTGTGGGAGGTCTGGGAATGTGGAACAGCTGGACGTCCCAGCTTGGCAGATGAAATGGGTAACACAATGATGATGAGGAGGAGTAGGAAGATAGTTTCTTCTCTTATCTGTGAGAACCTGGAAGTATGGGGATTCTCTCAGTAATACATACTCCCTCTTCAGCTGCTGTGTCTCATTCATCACGCTCACTGCTGCTGCTGAGCATCTGTGCCTCTACTCTTTATCAGTTTTCTTCCAAAACAACAAACTTAATTCAATTCTTCAAGTGAATATCTGAGACAAAAGCAAGTCGGTGTTAAAGCAGGAGAGGAAGAACCAGCGTGGGAAAATAACCTAATAGGAAAAAAGACAAGCTAAATACTGTTAATGTATTTAGTTAATATTAATTTAAAGTGTGCAGAAAAAAACAAGCAACAATAAACAAATAAATGTGGAAGAAGACGCTCCCCCCTCACTTACTAACTCTGTTCTAAACATCCTTGTAGAGACAGAAGTTTATATTTTTAGTATAAAATAATGTCCAACTAAGGCTGAGATTTTTTTGTTAATATGCTGAACACTCCATAAGTTGTATGATCTTTTTGTATTTCTTGCCTAAAAATAAACAAATATTTTACACTGTTAAGCTCATTTGTTCCTTTAAACAATGTTAAATAAATTGCTGTGGATGGCACCATTCTCTTGTCTTGTCCTTTTTCTTCATGAAAATTCCTTTTTAATAGCTTATATGGGAAAGTAAACACTTAATAAATTAATAATAAAACCGATTAATTGTAAAATTAATCAACAGATTAATTGATTATGAAAATAATCGTTAGTTGCAGCCCTACAGCTAACACTACAAAAGATTAAAAAGGTAAAATACAAAACACACTGTTATTCAATTTTATCAAAATACTACTAAAAAGTTATTCTCAAAAATTACATATATTTGTATAATGAACGACACTGCCCAAACCTCTATATTGTGTTTGGCCAAAGGTATAAAAGGCAACCTTGGGGATCCTACCGAGCCAGACATAGCTCCAGTTGAAGGCTTCAAAGCCAGAATTTCTTATTGTAGCTGTGGCTTAATGTTCAGAGTCACTGTCCTATTGGAAGGTGAATTTCCACCTCAGTCTCAAATCTTTTGGAACCTGTAACAGCCTATTCTTCATGATTTAGCTTCATTCAACTCTAGATCATCAGCATGATGCTGCCACCGTAGTTTCACCCTGGAGATGGTGCATTCATGGTGATGAGATCTCTGTATTCCTCCAAATACCTAAGCAATGCACCTTCCTCAACATCTGGTATGTAACCTACATGGCCAGAAGAAACTCCAAACAGAACACTTTTGGCTGTGTACAACTGTTAGCAGATCCTCCCAAATGAGCTATATTATTGGATATATGAAGTTCTTCCGAGTTTTCATGATCCATTTGCTTCAAGTTGGATTAATAGTCTCTGTATCTGGACTGTCAGTTTATGAGGATGGCCATGTATTGCTTATAAAAGGTAAAAGTGACTCCTTAAGTCCAGGTCACAATACCGAGTTCTCAATAGGCAGTGTGCTGGAACTAATAGATGTGTCCCTTGTTTCAAACACATAAACTAAAGCACAACAGAGCTCTGATAATGAGCTAATATTGAGGACAGGTATGCTGAAGGAAGGACACATCTAAAAGTCAACACAAAAAAACACTGTTGCCAGTGGAGTGCATTCAGAATCATCGCCAATCTGTTTAGATTTGTATTTGTACAAATGTCTTGAAAACCTTTCATCCTTTGACTTGCACTTCACAATTATGTACCATATGAGTTGGTTTATCACATCAAATCTATATAAATTATATTCCAGTTTTTAGTTGTGACAGAATGTAAATAACGATCATCTCAGCAGCTCTTCTTTTCTTTCACAAGTTTTTTCATCTGTTCTGGTTTGCAAGATGTTTCTGTAGACTGCAGAGGTCCTATGGGAGCCAGTTGTTAAGTCATTCAGGGAGGAGTTTCAGTGTGTTGGGGAAACTGTGTAATCGTTACAGTCTCAGGTCTTGGCCATTTCATTGGGAGGGTCTTTGAGTAGTTTAAGTGTCTGTGCTGCCATTTAGCAGATCCTCAGAGGCCCCTGAAGAGCCTGGATTTAACTGCTGAGCGGCTGGCTAACAGGTGGTGTTTAGGGGAAACAGTGGGAGCTCTGTGCAGAAGGGAAACAGCAGCATGTTGGGGATCCAGACTTGGTTGTTTCTCCTGGTTCTCTGTGCTGGGAGTTTGGAGGCTTGGTGGTTTTACAAGAATCCTACATCTACAACAGAAAGCCAAATGGAGTCAATCACAGAAGATGC
The DNA here is from genome assembly GCA_032876305.1 of Orestias chungarensis. NCBI lineage: Eukaryota > Metazoa > Chordata > Actinopteri > Cyprinodontiformes > Cyprinodontidae > Orestias > Orestias chungarensis. The sequence goes on along the minus strand of JAVLVB010000566.1, from coordinate 297,153 downwards.
CACCACTCCCAGTGGTGTTTTGGTGACGGAAGGGAAGGAGGATAGTAAATTATCCCAGGTTGGAGAGGAGATCCTTAAAGTAGCTACAGGAATCCGTAAGATTGTCAACGATTGGGATGAGACAACCACCTGGACTACAAGTGAAGCCCTGACATGGACGGTGGAGGCAACTAAGCTCAACATTACAGATGAGAAAGGCAGGTTAAGTGGGGAGAGGGTGGAACAGAGGGCTGGGGAAGGGGATCTTGGGTACAATTTAGAGATTCCTAGCCTTAACACCACTTTCACATCATCTTGCTTCCCTGTCCCCTCTGATTGGTCGATATGCAAACAACCCAAATTTTTCTCATTGCCGAACTTTTTCAACCACACTTCCATGGAGGAGGTGGGGGCTGTCCTGCACGAGTGGTTGTGGCTTGTGAGTGCAGGGTGTCACCACAGGGCAGAGTGGTTCCTCTGCCTCCTGTTGGCACCCAGGTGCCCCCTTTCCACTGCACGTCTGCCCTGTCGCAGCTTCTGCCATCTGCTGCAGGATAGTTGCTGGGCGTCCCTGCAAAGTGGGCGACTCCCAGTGGGCTGTAACCTCCTGCCGGAAAGAGAGCAGGAGTACGAGAGTCCTGGGTGTGCAACTGTTAGTAACAGGAAAGGTAACACCGGTGGATTGAAATGTATCATAGTGCTGATACACTTTAAATCTGGTTCCGATGTTTATGTTTGTTGTCTTAGATCTCTTTTCTTTAGCATGTCATTGGCTCTTACTTCAAATGATAAATCTTTTAAGGGAATGTGATAATATGTAATTTATTGACTATTTTGAAAATTGTACCCAGATTTGTTTTGTCAATTGTCTACTGCTAAACATCCAAAACCCCAACATATTAAAGTCACTGAAAATGTACTGTATGGTAATTAACCCTAAATGTTAAAACCCCATCAAAACTGAGGTGGTTACTTTTCCTTAGGTTACGTTTATTAGAATTTTAAAAATAAGGAAGACAACAAAAGTAAGACAGTAAATGAAGGTTAACCTATACAATATAATGCCATAATATAAACTAGGTTACAAAATGTTTTAGCTTTCAGTCATCAGCACTGCAGAGCTGACGCATTTAGATTGATTTAGGTAATGTAGAGGTATGCATTCTGAATGTTGAAATATGGTAGCTATGGAAGACTTTACATGGACACGTCAGTGCTAAATATTACTGCATGGCAATATATGAGACAACAATATGGTACAGAAGGGCATAACACAATGTTATGTGATATGCCCTCTGGAAAATATGTGGTCTTGGATAGTGTATTGTATAATGGGATGAGATACAGTTTGGTATATTCAATTACAGTGGGTACGGGAAGTATTCAGACCCCTTTAAATTATTCACTCTTTGTTTTGTTGCAGCCATTTGGTATAACCAAAAAAGTTCATTTATTTTCTTATTTATGTACATTCAGCACCCCATCTTGACGTAAATAATTTAAAGGGGTGTGAATACTTTCCGTACCCACTGTATCTTCTTGGGGTACACTAAAGAGCTTTGGATACTGTATGGTAGGAACTGATGCAATTTACAGTGATGCAATGCAGCACCATGATTTTTATTGTCCTCTTAGAAAAATGAATTTTGTATATATGGCTATATTATAGCAAAAAAACGGCCCAATCCAGCATAGTACTGTGAGGCTAGGTGTAACATTGTATAATGCCATAGAATCTAACTGAAGTAAGTGAGGTCAGCATTGCTCCAAATGTTATTCTGGGTTTTTCTGTGACCTTTAAAGTCCGTCAATTATGAATTGTCCTTGTTATTAGTAGAGTTTCTATGGTTTCTCCATGTGTGGATCTCAGTGTGGTTCCCTGGACTCATGAAGCCTCAGAGTTGCTTTGTAACTCTATCCAGCATGTTACTTCAATCATGAGGAAAAATACACATTTTTAGCTGTTTGATTTCTTGACTATCTATTTTTAACAAAGTTGCTAAAATCTTTTCCACATTGTTTTAATGGGTTTTTTGTGTACAGAATTTTCAGAATGTGAAGCAAACGTTTATACAATTTCAAATAACAGTGTACAATGACAATGTGTGGAAAAAGTGAAGCGCAGCTAATACTTTCCAACTGCAAATTATCTGCTGTCAAGATCTGTGTAACAACATGCATAAGCCTTGCGCACCTCCTTAAACTTGTATGAGTCATCGACCTGCTTATGTTTTCAGGTGCAAACTGCTGAGTTGAATCTGTAGGAACTCCTTTACGTTTAGCAAATGTGATTGTGGAGATAAAGTACAAACAAGATCCATTTCATATTCAAGATGAGTAATATTTTAATGAAAGCATTTTAAACTTGTTGTTCTTTTGCATAACAGGATATGATGCAAGAAAAGCTTTTTTTGTCTTTTAGTGTCTTCATAAATTTAGCAGCATGAGGTTTGTGGTTAATTTTCAGGGTTAACCCCTGAACTGTGCTCCATAAAACTGTCAGCATCTGTTTTCCCACAGCAACAGTTTGAGCAAATATCCCAAATTTAATGGACAGATGTTTTGGGTTCTTGTTTAGAGAACTGTTTTTACTTAAAAAGTAAAAATGTATTAATTTTGTTCCAAAAAGCCCACAGCCTTGTAAATCTGCACAAAGAACAGTGTATGTAATTTGCATTGTGTAGAAACACTATTGCAAAGCAAAACCAACCATCTGCATAACCCACTACACCTATAAAACCTCTCTGTAATCTTCCTCTTTTGCTTCTCTGTAGCAGCGCTTGGTTAACAATCTTTGTCTGACATATCAATTCACTTCAGATTTAACATAATAAAAAAAAACTTTTGACAGAGTACTAGTTAAGGTGAAGGGTCGGCAAATCTCCAGAGTGAATCTTACTGGCGTTGTCCTTAATAAATGGTACTAGTACAATAGATAAGATTGAATTAGCTAACAAATCGTGGGCTAAAGCCAGTGAGATGTCTGACTCTCTTAAATGGAAAGTAAAAAAGTAATAATGTCAAGGACTATTAGATATATTTCTATGTACCTCACTGGCTTTAGCCCACGATTTGTTAGCTAATTCAATCTATTGTATCTATTGTACTAGTACCATTTATTAAGGACAAATCTATTTTTATGTAATAATTACTACAAAGACTACATTGGTTATATTTTCTGATCTTTTTTTATAAAGACCTGTTCTTAAATTTTTTTTCAAAGAATGTCAATTTTAATATAGTGGACTTTCTCCAAAATAAATATGTTTTTCGATTTGACTGTGAAACATAACTGGTGGGAAAATTAGCCTATTTGCTGAGTTTTTTGTCTATATAATATATTTTAAATATTTGATAAAGTAGCTCCAACCTTTTTTTTAAATATCTCTGGGAAATTGAAGGGAAAACGTGGATGTGTTAATTGATAAAAAGGTATTTTTGGGGAGTGTCTCAAGTATTTGTGAATTCAAGCTTTGTCTATTTTATGATTCAGAACTGGGAGTCAGTGCTAAAAATCTGGAAAGAAAAGATTTTCCCAAACACAATGTTTATTCATCCCACTACAACCCCCTTACAGCATTTGTTTTAGTACATATTAAGGTGTTCCTACAATTTGATTGATTGGTTGATTCTTGTTGGACTAACAGAAATGTATTTGTGGCTTTTGTTCTGATCAGAATCACTTTAGTCAAGATAGTTTTTTCACATTGTGTCCTGCTCGTGCATAACTGTCATTCAATTAAGTCCAGTTTCATATCGTTTCCTCATTGCAGTGACCTCTGATCAGCTGCTGGGAAACTGGTGCTTTCCAGAATCCCAGAGAGGGAAAGTCATTGAGGCCATTTACTGTGGGAACATTTTTTTGGAGTGGAGGTTATAGATGACATTTATGATGGCTGTTGTGGGTGGGAATTTTTATTTTTTTTGGGGTGGGGGGAAGACTGTCTTTATTGTATACTTGGTTTGGGAGAGGGCAACAATGTCGGGGTTGGAAGAAGTGAAAGCTTTGTAGTTTGTATGACACAAGGCTGTTCAAGATCTCTGCCAGGGGTCAGAGGGCAGCGCCAGTTGCCTACCCTCTGGAACCAGTAACACTTGTGGTAAATGAGTATTTGGCAGATTATTAGAAGATGAGCAGTGACAGATTGTAGGACGTTGTCAGAAAAGGCTTTATTTTGAGCTAGGAATTCCCGACTGTTAACTTAAAATGATGTCAGCTGAAACACTTAGTCACACTTGAATACTATTTAATTCTCTAAAACCTGACCTAATTTTTCAAAAAAAAAATTAAAAAAAAAATGTCTAAAACTGTGTTCAGAGAAATAGACACATAAAATTCTTCTCTGCTACTTGTGGTTTATTGAAATGAATGAAAGGACTGAGGCTGCAATACATAATTGTTTAAGTAATGATTAGGATTATAAGACTTGGAAGGAATAAACAAAAGGGAGATATACCTAGTCGTAATGTAACAACACTTTGAACTCACAAGACAAGACACAATATAGAGTTCTTGGGAATGAGATTTTAAAATAACTTACTGCAGGCAATGAGAGGTCCCAATAACTATGAAGTGATTATATAATAAGCACGTTTCCAACATCTGGTCCTAGCCTTGTTTATTTGCTCTGAAAAAAACTCTTTTTTTCTAAAAGTTCATTTTTAGCCAAAGACACATCCCAGGAACGGCTTATCAGTCAGCCTAAAATAGCTCAGATCTTTCAGATAAAAACTCCTATTATGGTTCTGCATGTGGATTGGAGGTCAAGCCAAGGTTTAGCAGCTGTCTTGTCTCTCTTAGTTAACAGGTTGGTCTGCAGAGTGTGAGAATGCTAGTGTTTAGTTTCAGGTTATTTGAGGGTAAAGGATACGATTCAGCACAGTGTATCATGATGTAGTCAGATTAGCAGGCCTTAGCTGGTCTTACTTTGCCTGATATGGCAAGCAGCATTTAAAATGAAGTGAAATTCAATTCTGTCTGAAAAATGTATTTACCAAGATTTTATTTCAACAAAAACATTTCAGTTCAGGAATAAGAACTTTCCATCAAAGTTAATGTAAATCTTTGCAGTATAACACGGTTCATAAGCTCATAACAAACCTATGTTTGTATTTACATATATTTCTGTTAAAAATCCATAGAGACCTGAGAAAGAGGCCCTCTTAAAGCTCTGGAGTAATCCTCTTTGTTCCATATTGACCTTCTGGCATATTTTAGTAAGTGTTTTCTGTCAGTTTTATTCTTATGGGGGTGTGTACTTCGTCTATCCAAGACTTCCTCAAGATCCACTTTCCCATGGATATCTGACACGCATTTCCTTTCTCCTCCTGCTTGCCCATCTGTCCATTTGAGTTTCTTACCACTACTGGAAGCAGCTTTGCCTTTAATTTGTCAACCAGTGTTGAATTTCTCTCACATATCTGGAAATGACACACCAGTAATCACGCAAAAATGAATATGAAGAAAAAGTTTAATGTTTTGGCTCTCTCCCTGACCAGGAACACTGAGTAAAACATATGTTTTGAAGTGTTTGCTAAATTCATATCCTGAAGGTGTTTCAATAGCAAAAAAACAAAAACAAAAATGAAATGTTTGGCTTTTTTAATGACTTTGTCACTTTTCTTTTTCTCCTAAAGTGGGCTTGACCGGCTATAAAACAATATCTGTTTTCATAAATCGGTCAATAGCAATACAGCAACACATACAGTAGATTCTGATTAAGTTTTGGCAGAATAGCTGATTACAAAGATTTTGCAGTTTTGTAAGCACTAAATCAAATATGCTATTATTTTATCAAATTTTCTGTATGATGGCATGGACGGCCATTGCCGCAACGTATCCATCCTAAACCAATCTTCATGTTGAAAAATGTTACTGGGTCCAAGTTTAAACAGTTCCTTAGATGAAGCAAAAAAAAAAAAGGAGGTAGTTCTGAAAGAGACCCCCAAAGTTTTGATCCTGCTACCACCATGCTTTACCACCATTTGCCATGTTTATGTGAGCAGCCACAATTTTTAGACGAACTGTTGTCTCTTGCAATCTCTTAGGCTTATGTCTTTCTTACTCCTGGGTTGACCTTTACCATTTCTATCTTTTGTTGGACCAGGGCAACAAAATACTATGAATGGCAATGAATAACATTTACTTGCATAAAATTGTTTTAACTAATAATTTTGCCTCCAAAAGGCTTTTCCAACTTAGGAGAATGTTCAGTCCCTGTCATCACTGGGTTTCTTTTACTTTACCTGCTCTTGTTCTTAGTCTATTAATTAAACCCTTGATTGGTAAGATAAAGTCAAAAAGGCATTATTTAAAAAAAGCTAAATGTTATTTTTAGAAATTTCAGCACTATGTTTTAGAAGATTTAAACAAATCCGATCTGAGATCTGTATCTTCACATTTGAACTATTTGGATTTCAAAATTCAAAAGTCAACTAAATATTTGCCAATGAAAGAGTTAAACAATGTTATTCAAGAGACCGTAAGATGTTCTCCCAGTGCCAGTAATGTAGTTTAAAGAAGGTATTCACAAGAGAACGTTTTTTTGTTTTTTTTTGTAAGAAAACATTTATACTTTTATGTGTTAAAGAAATGCTTAGGCCTGAAAACCTTTTTTTTCCCTTTTCAGTATATTTTCCTTGTATGGTAATTATAAGAATTTAAATGTTGCTACTTGGAGGATTTCACCTATCGTTCTTTTTTGAATGGTATCCCGGAGAAAAATGAGGGATCACTGTATATAATTGTAACAAGGGTAATGTACGCAGTAAATAATGTGTCATGCTCCCTGATCTGATTGCACATTCATTTCACCTGTGGAGTACCACCTCAATTCTTATAAGCATGTATTCCTCCCACCTGTGTTCTAACATTTATAAGCAAACTACAAACCAGTTACCAGTGGCAGATTATCAAAAGCCCTTGGCTACTAATGTCCAGCGCTCTCTAATTGCCGGACTGACTGTTTTCAAACCTCCATTTCCTGTTCTCATTTTGCCCATGGTAGCAATTTCCCTGCTTTCTGATATCTGGACATTGTACCTTTTCCTGCCGCATGCCTTCTGTCTCCAACCTCGCCCCTGGACCTGTTTGTACAATTCCGCCTCTACGAGCCTGACTTTGTTTCTGTCTTACTCGATACTTTTATAACCCAAAGATCCTTTTGCCTGACTCAGCTTTCACAGTGCTGAACCAAGTTTTGCTCCCCTACAACCAAGATCTGCATAGCCCTTGAATGAATCGATCTGGCCTAAAGTCCCTCGTATTCCCTGTGATTGCCCAGAAATGTATCCAAGCGCCATACGGGGCATGAACGAAACAGGAGAACCAAAAAGTTCAGCTGACACAGCATGATGGTTTTTAACCTATAGTTTATTGAAAATAAAGCAATCTCCAAATAAAGGACCTGACAGAACTTGTACTCAGGTGACAGGTTCATTACTATGGAGACAGGGGTGGCAGACAGATCCAGGGGTAAGGCAAAAAGGCAGGAGTCCAGGAACTGAAAGGGTCAATGTTAAGAATATCAAAAGTGAGGTATACAGAAAAAATCTGAGGCAAAAGTTGGACAGAAATACAAGACGAGGAAAGGCATGACATTTACTTACTTTCCTACTTTCAATAATCTGGCACTGGTTACTGGTTTAAACCCGGATTATAAAGGTTGGAATAGAGGTGGGAGGAAAAGACACTGACGAGAACTGAGAGGGAGCTAAACAGGTTGAATAAATGTGAAATCACCAGGGAAAAATTGTGACAGTAAGACCCAGGTGCTTTATTTTATTAATAATGTAATTGTCTATGCTAAAAGCTTTTAAAAAAATCAAACGGAAAAGTTGATATTGTTTCTAGTACTAAAAATCAGCTTTATTTGCCAAAATTGTAAACACAAACTAGGAATTTGACTTAGGATAGGAAGCACTGACAAGGTATTACATCTACAAAAAACCCTTCAGGGAAGCCATTTTATATAAAGAAAAGGCAAAAAAAAGACAGATTTTCTTTGCAAATATAATAATTTAGTCTCACATCTTACTTCTAAGGCTTTAATGTGTTCATTGTGCACATGGGACAGACAGTCTAGGTGTGTCCAGGATGTTTAAGGTTCTGTACAATTAAGGGATGGAGAGAAATTCAGTCCTGATAGTAATCTCCATTCGGATATGATTGTTTGTTATAATCTGGCTTAGTTCAGTTCCGTGAGTAATGAAAGCATCATACTGATTGACAAACACAACAGATCACATAACGGCAATAGAGAAAATGTACCAGCTGCTTTGGTATTTTGTACTCTGTGAAAAAAAGCAGGTAGTCCAATTTCAGCCTAATCTTGTTTTCCACAGTGTCCATGTGTGAGAACCCTCTCAGGGTTGCTCCTAGGAAGCAGCTGTAATCCACAGTAGACACATGTTTTTCAGGATGACAAGGGGAGCTAGTGTGGAGTCTGCTCTACAGAAGTCCACCATCATCTCCACATTTTGGAGTTGGTTAAGCGCCAAATGGTTCTGACCACACCAGTAGACCACTTGATCAAGTTTTATAAATATTTATAAGGTAAAATTAGTTTTGAAAGTATTAAACATAATTTAGGAGAAAATAATTGAAGTTTCGTCTAATAAGTCTGATTATTACAAAATGTGTGAGTAAGATGTTTAAATCTTTGTTTCCCGGTAATAGTTAGCAATCTGTTTCTTAATTAAACAATAAATAACTGTACAGGTTGGTGCACATATTGCAAATCAGATTTAAAAAATGAAAGCCATCTGTCTTCATATTTCTTGTTTGGAGGAAGGTTACTTATTACTTTTTGGTTATGTTTGTTGGGGGGGCTGAGGTTGGAATAAATAATTTCCAGATGGTGAAATGTATTAATTTAGAGCAGAACATGTTCTTAATTAAAAGCAAGTTATCCTACTAAAGTAAACTGTCTCTGTATATATGAGCTGCAACAGCTGCACCAGCTGCATTTATGGGCGATTAACTGATAGCATGTGCCCTAGTAGGAAGAAGACCACCCGGTCCTGCCACAGATTTAGCTGAATCAAAGCATGACAAGCTAAGCTAGACACATACAACAACAGGGATGCTGTAAATACTTGGGATTTTATTCTGGCTTTGAATGGTAGAATTATTAAATTTCTATCTACTAGATACTGTTTAAAGCTCACTTTAAATCCACTTTAAAACAGCTTTGAGGCAAATATTAAATCATGGCTGACAGACCTGTATAACTATTTAATTACATAGTTTTATTGCAAACAAAAAGTATTGTAGTTTCTTATCCGTTAAATTGTCAAATGCATTGAGTCTTATTTAGACTTCTGTCATTTCCCTTGGAACCTATACAGGTAACAGGTCTGGGATTTAAACCAATCATCAATTTACTTATCAGTATTATCCAAAGGAATTTAAAATTGCTCCCAGACCAGGAAGATTACATAAATAGAACCTCAGAGACAAATACTGCTTTCAAGAAACTACCACCACATATAAACTTTGGAAAATCCCACATCTATAATAAATTTGCCAGAAAACCTTCCGCCTTGTAACTGGTGGTGTAAGAAAATGTAATTATTGGTCTTTAAGCTGCTACTTGTTTATTTTTGGTCTGTTATGGTCTGTGGGAACCGGACTATCACCAGGTCTTGGTTTATCTGGGCATAACCGTCCTTGCTAGTATCTTGAGAGCCCTTCTAAACTTCTGTCATCATTGTTAACCTTTAGTTTTATGATTTTTGTTTGATGTGCTGTTTTGTTTGTTTTAGCAACATCTTTTTCTACTTCCTGTATTTGCACTTCTTAGTTCAATCCAATACAACCTTTTCTTAACTAGTAATTTGAATATTAATTGAAGATTTATTTAAAAGCATTTGTTTAAACTAGTCATTACTGGTCCTTGTGGGAGGATCTATTATTCTGGTTTAACATATTTTGTTAAAGTAACAGGTTATTTTTGGGACTCAGAACTCAGTTTAGAACTCTTGTTTGACACTATAGCGATGCCCTTTCAATTCTAGCTCAGAAAGCTAAAACTGTTAAATAAGTCTAACATCATATTCTCTCTTGCAGAAGACAGTGTTGTCTCTTTGTACCAGCTGATTGGAGACCCTCCACCAGAATCGATAACCAAAATGTACCGGGGTGGAGATCCTGTCTACAAATTTACCACAGCATCCACATCAGGACAGATGGCAAGAGCCTTCGTCCCGAGTCCATTCTATAGGGACTTCACCCTAATTTTCCACCTGAAACCTTCCACTCCTGCTGCCTCCGTCCTCTTCTCCATCACAGACAGTTCCCAGCAACACATTTACATTAGTGTTAAGCTCAGTGCAGTGAAGTTGGGCCGTCAAAATGTCCAGTTCTTTTACAATGAATCCAATTCTGTGGGTTCATATAGGGCAAACTTTGATGTACCAGAATTTACAGTATCTTGGAGGCCTTTTGCGCTGTCTGTGTATGACAAGCAGCTCAGTTTTTACCAAGAATGTGACAGTGATCCTGAAGTAGTGAGTCTGGGGCGCTCTGATGATCCAATGGACCTGGACAAAGGAAGTATCATCTTTGTGGGTCAAGCAGGAAGAGCTGATCCAGACAAGTTTGAGGTAATAAATAATAAATGCGGAGTATTCAGGTGTTCTAGTACAGCATATATATATATATATATATATATATATATATATATATATATATATATATATATATATATATATATATATATATATATATATATATATATATATATATATA
>JAVLVB010000566.1:265872-286324 GCA_032876305.1 Orestias chungarensis | reverse complement strand
GTTACTAAAATGTTGCCCTATTAGTTCTTTCTTTAGTATCCTACTTTACTGTTTCATTATGTTCCTTTTATATTTGAATCTACTTTTCTGATATTACTCGTCTTCCTACTTTTTAGTTTTAAGATCTTCAAGCCTTAATTTGGCTCCCTTTGTATTTATTACTCTCCTCCCTCAGTTTCCCTGCCTCCGTCTGATTAGCTTAACTAGTAATCATCTGTAATCTTCAGTTTTCTTGTCATGAAAAGAAGATTAATAACAGATGATGAATGTTCAGGCTAAAACTCGATCGTGCCTACATAAGAAACATTTAAGTCCTGAGGACTTAACGCAAGTTAATAATCAGCGGAACATAAATATTTTTTGGTAATTTGTGGTCCTATTGACATATTTGATTACTTACACATTGTTATCTTTACAGGGTGAAATTAAAGTTTTGAGAATTGTCGGAAAGCCCCAGGCATTCCAGCCTTTCTGTGACTACGAAGACTACTCAGACGAAGTAAGTGTTTCTGCAATAATCTCAAACAAAGTCAGAAAACACATGTTTTACCAAGTTATTTTCATGTCTTAAGAGTTCTGGAGACGGTGCAAACGGAGTACCAAAACAAAACAAAAACACTGTGACAGTAGGTTTGCAAATTTTTTCAGATTCCCTTACTAAAAAATTCAACATTGGATATAGTTGCACTGATGTTTAATCCATAAATGTCTAACATAGAACAACTCTGTTTTGCACTTTTTCTGTCCACAGATTACTTCTCCACCTCTCCGTCCACTCCCCATGCCTCCAGTTACACAATCAAAAAGGGCCAGGACAAGAATCTCAGGTGATAGTATCAAAACTACGCTTGAAAGGGTCAAATAAATGTTGCCTAAGACTACAGCAGCCACGGCTAAAGATGACTAATATAGCATTGAGGTTTCTTCTAAAATATGTAACTGAAACCAATTCTCTGTCCCAAAGCAAGATGTTTTGCTCACACAGCCAAATGACTCATACGGCACAAAGCTCAAAATGTCTACATAAACATGACTTGTTTGTTTAAGTTACTTGATTTCATATCTACCCTGGTGTGTCTGGTATTGTCATGAGCCTGTTGCTTTTAATTGCTGCTAAGATGTTTTAAGTTTTTGTAAAAGAACAATGTTTAATTTCCTTTACTGTACTTGTGCATTTTGTGCAAAGGTGCTATGGGGGTAATTTTTGGAAGTTCGGTCATTCCTTGATTGGTTTTTCTCCATTCCTGACCTGACTATGAAGTTATATCCATAGGATCAGAATGTCATTTTAAGCTTTAACTCGAGCATCCTGTTGGGACAGAAAACAGACAACAACCTAGAACATGTTGGTGGAGGGAGGCCTTCGGGAGGAGGACCAAAAAAGTAACAAAACATTAAGAAAAAAAACAACACACGCAGTTGAAGGGAGGCCTTCGGGAGGAGGGCCAAAAAACAACCCAGCACGAGTGGGAGCAAAACGCCTTGGGATATTGGTCAAGCAAAACAAACAGCAGCACCCACAAAGAGCCCTCGGCGGAGGCCACAGACAGCGGAGGCGCAGCATCCATGATGGAGGCTGTGGGCGAGGCTACAGGGTAACCCTCGACGGAGACCGCGGACGGCAGCTACAGGGTACACTCGACTGAGGCCACGGACGCACATGGGGGTCCATGCAGGGGTCCGATGTGACCCATTTGTGTCTGGTAGGACTCAAATGGGTCACACCGGACCCCCTCGGGAACTGTGCCATACCCCCCTCAGGAATACCAGGAGCTTGAGACAAGTCACATCGCCCCCCCCAGTAATCGTAGTAGCTTGAGGCAGGTCACAACGAACCCCCTCAAGGATCGCAGGACCTAGAGGGGGGGTTCAACCCTGACCCCTCTAGAATCTCAGAAGGTAGAAGCAGGTCACACCGGCCCCCTCTCGAATCTCAGAAGGTAGAGGTGGGTCACACCGGACCACCTCTGGAATAACAGAAAGTTGAGGCGGGTCACACCGGACCTCTTCTGGAATAGCAGGAGCGAGAGTCGGGTCACACCGGACCCCCCAGGGAATCTCGGAAGGTAGAGGCGGGTCACACCTGACCCCCTCTGGAGTCTTGGAAGGTAGAGGCAGGTCACACCTAACCCCCTCTGGATTCTCGGAAGGTAAAAGCACAACAAAACCTCTAGCAGGAGGCAGCTGATCCCCAGCTGTCTGTGGAAGCAGAAACACAGCGTCCCTCTGAGGCTAGAGGTCAGCAGCTAACTCCTCAAGAGCCCGGGGCTCTGTAATAAGTTCCTCCTGAGGGCGGAGCTTAACAATTATTTCTGGATGTTTCTTGAAACTGGAGGTCCTCTCCTGCAGCTTGCTTGAAAGGCAGGCAGTCCTCTCCTGCAGCTTGCTCGGAAAACTGGAGGTCCTCTCCATCTGCTTGCTTAAAAAACTGGACCCTGGGGTGCATTGCTGGGGGCATGTATCGAGCCCCGGCTAGCTGTCTGGGGTCGCCTGTCCCTCTCGGGTGTCGGACAGGCTCTCTGCTGTGCGCTGGGGGCGCCCTGGCATTTGGGCCCAGGGCCCAGTTTTTTATTAATTTACTTACTTGTGTTATAAGCCGAATACATTGCTGTCTTTGCACTGTTTTCCGCTAATTATATCTCCACAGGTATGATTCATTGCCATTTCACAGTTTCCCAAGGATGCTTCAGGAGCGATCTAGTAGCATCTAGTTTCAGGGATCCGTTTTGTTTTGTGTGTTTGTTTTTCTTATTGTTTGTTTGTTTACTTGTTTCTATTTAAATATTGATCATTGGTCTGTGTATATGTTCCCTTTCACTCTGTGAAACCCCTTCCCCCCCATCCCCAACAAACCCTCAGTCATGTTTAGCTTCAGAATGTATATAACACCTCAGAAATCAATAAACGATTAGGGTATGGGTCGCAAGGGAGGTTCTATATTTTTAAAGCCTCACTTGGAAAAGAAAATCTGTTAAGTACAACTATGGCAGCCAGAAACCCAGTCTACTGTCCATGATGCTGAACAGGACAAGGGGGGAAAAACAATTAAAATCATGTGTAGGATTTGCCTACTGGTACTTTGACAACTAATCCAACAATATTTGTATAGTGCCCCTATGTCCCACAGGATGGGTCAGACAGATGCCACTGCAATGCCTGTTTTAATTTGGTCCCAAAGTGCAACATATGCTTAATCCAAGCTTTAACATGTTATTGTCTGTCTTATCTCTCCTGCAGATGACAGAGATGTAGTTTTGCAACAAATGATTGGAGATCCTCCACCAGATTCGATAACCACACATCACAAGTTTGGAAAACCTATCTACGTATTTACTACAGCATCTTCGACAGGACAGCCAGCCAGTGCCTTCGTCCCTAGTCCGTTCTATCGGGACTTCACCCTCATTTTCGAACTTAAACCTTCCACTTCTGCTGCCTCCGTCCTCTTCTCCGTCACAGATAGTTCCCAGAAACTCATGTACATTGGTGTGAAGCTTAGTACAGTGCAGGCAGGCCGTCAAAAAATCCAGTTCTTTTACACTGAACCTGGTTCAGAAGCTTCATATATGGCGGCAAGCTTTGATGAGCCACGTTTAGTAGGCCGGTCAAACACTTTTGCTCTATCTGTGTATGACGAGGAGGTCAGTTTTTATTCGGACTGTGACAAGGATCCTCAAGTGGTGAGGTTTGAGCGTTCGCCTGATCCAATGGAACTGGACGAAGGAAGTATGATCTTTGTGGGTCAAGCAGGAGGAGCTGATCCAGACAAGTTTGAGGTAATGAATAAACAATGCACAGTATTACGTACATTCTCTAACAGTTTTTCTGTAGAAAAACTATGTACACCCCATGATCGAACCACTTCCAAAATTAACGTTATTAACAAAAAATAAATGGAGCTTTCTATGCATTTCACCTTGTTGTGAATCATGGGACACCTGATTTTATACAAAGTTGCTTCAAGGCAATGATTTTTGCAGATATTTGTGTGTGCTGCTACTCCTATCATAGGTCTCACTGCAACATTAAAGAAAGTATGAGGTCTAGACTTGGACTGTTCTATTGTCCTGCTTTAAATAAAGGATTAATATTTAGGCAAAAACTCCTGGGTGAATATTCAGGTCCTGAAGATATGTTTTAAGAAAATTGACAAAAACAAAAGAAGCAGAAATGTTCCATTACTTTACAAGTGGGAAGTCAAAGGAAAATTTGTGTTCTCTAATGATAACATTACACTAGATGTGTACATAACTACTGCTTTGTCTAAATTTTAACATAATGTTTATGAATGTATGGCTGTATTGCCATGGCTGATTGTGTACATATTGCTTGTATCTTCAAAGGGTGAATTTTCAGATCTAAGACTTGTGAGAGACCTTCAGGCATTTCAACGTTATTGTGACTACGATGACCAAGATGAAGTAAGTTTTTCTGTAATAAATCAAATAACAGTAAAGAATTAATTTTTTAACACCTTCCTTATTGCTTCTCAAGAGTTCTGGTGACAGTGGCAAAAACAAAGCCGACAAAAAACAGAGAGAAAACACTATGAAGGTTGGTTTTAGGATTTTCTTACATATTGCCAAGCTAGAACAATAAATACCTGATATAGTTTTGCTGTTGTTTTAACCCATATATACTAAAATAACTTTCAGTTTCACTGTTTTTGTTTTTCTTTCACTAGATCACTTTTCCAAATTCCCCTCCAGTCCCTATGGTCCCGACTACATACTCAAAAGGAGCCAAAATAGGTATTAAAGCTAACTATGTCAATAGATATTTGCTAAAGTGGTTGAAAAGCTCTGAAAAATAAAATAGTGTTAGCAAGAGTGCCTATGCAGTCAGAGTCACGTCGGCTAAAATATGTACTTAAGACTACTTGTCTGGACCTGAGGGTAAAGCTTTGCTCTAAATGCCAAGTTTGTCAGTTTTAATATGCAACTGGTACAATACATAAGAGACTCATAAGGCTAGAAAGAGCCACATAAACATGACTTATTGCTTAAAAGTTGTTTTAGTTGATATTTACTCTGGGTTGTCGATGGAAGGTTTGATCCCTTTGCTTTCTTGTTTAAAGTTCCCTTGACTGAGCAGTGTGTTTTTGGAGGTCAGTCACTGCTTTAAAGGTTCACCCCAGTTCTTTGTATTATATAAATCTAGATAGTGGATCTCACTATGCCCATGTAAGATTTTCTGGCCAATGTTTGTAAGAAACTAGAGATTCCTATGGTGGCCCTGAAGTACAAACACAACAACATTAACCAAGCATAATTACAAATAACAAAAACTAAAAAATATTTCAGCAAACTGCTCTGAGCTGCTCCCTCGTCCTAAACGCGGTTACTGATTTAGGGACCATCAATAACTTTCCGAACCGTACACTCTTGAGAAACAAGAATTAATAGCTTTCTTGTTATGGCACACAATACTGTGGAATTATTCTACAGGATGACACAGATGAGGCACACTTGTTTTTATCCAAGTTTAACCCATTTTATATTTTTATGAATTTTTACTGTAAATATTTGGCATATTTCTTCAATAGCTCCCAGGTCATGTGACCAACTTAATAAAAATTAATCTTACATTGTTCTTCTAAATGGCACATATGAGGTCACATGACCTTCAAGCAATTGAAAACACAAGCTACATTTGTAAAGTAGAAATTCATACCAAATAGAAAATGGGTTAAAATGGAATAAAAAGAAATGTGCCTCATCTGTGGCATCTATTAGAACAGTTTGGAAAGTCACGAAAAACAAGAAGAGTAACTTGATTCTAAGTGCTACAAACATTTTGTGTAATGAAAAAAGTAACTGGGGCTAAATTGGGCTAAATAAGAAAAATTAACAAAATGGGAACATAAGAAGAACAAGGCTTGGTTCATTCTACAGTTTGCTAGAAATGCTGTGCTATTCATTTGTGAATCCTGAATATCCTTGCTCTAAACATGTTAAATCCTTCCTATTCTGTAGAAACTAAAGGTGAGAAGGGCGACAGAGGAGATAAAGGCTTGAATGGGGACCTAGGTCCTGCAGGGCCAAAGGGAGATTCAGGCAGCAGCTCAGGTTTTTCCTCACCGGGTAGTGAACAAGGAGAGAAAGTAAGAAAGCTTTAATTTGTGAGTTAACATTGACAAATTTAAGAAATAACCTGTTTTTTTTTTTCTAGGGAGAAAAGGGTGGGAAGGTATGTGAAAACATTTACAGGATTTAACTCATATAAATTTACTTAGTTGCTCTTATTCTTTATTCTGAAACTTCACCCACTATACAACTTTCAGAGCAGAGGACCTAAGCACAGACAGAAATGCTTCAAAGCCAGTCTATAAACGTTTATAACTGCCAATGTTAGTACCAAACATAGATTAATATCCACACTGGCGACCATCTACTGAAAAAGCTAATATCTACAGTTGTATTTATCTAAGCTCCTGGGAGTACAGCTATTCATTGCCAAAGGAAATTAACGGGACTCCATAATTGGCTGCTTTGAGAATGCTAGCCAATAGCTAGTCAACTTGCACTGAGCAACTTCAGCTTTCCAGGCTGCATTTTCTTTAGAATATTTTAGATCTGAGCTACTTAAAAGGAACAAATAAATAAGAATTTCACATATACTATGGACTTTACAAACATCAGGAGAAGACATGCAAAAACTGGACGACAAAGAGGCAGGTGTCCACTTTACTTCATCATTTTTTGTCCATACAAACTTTTCCTACATCAATGCAAGAAGTTGTATATTAGTTTTGTGTCAGAGTAAAAGTGCTACTTTGCATTTAGTGTGACGATAGAGTCAAAAGGAGCTGCACAAGATAGGAGGAACTGTGGAGACTAATGAGTCAGAAGGTAGGGGTGGTTTGAAGGGAGTTTGTAGGCAACAAAGTTCTAAGTTGGGAGTGAATGGAAGATGATGTGGAGTATGGTTGCAATACATGCCTTTAATAGTTGTTTATTTTATTCTTATCTGTACTATCTTCATTTGAGCATCTATCATTTTAGGCCATGTAATTTGTGTTGAGTGTGAGATTTTATGGCCATTAGACTCAGGACCACGGTCTAATTATTGCATTAGCAGAAAATACAACTTTATAACTCTTAAAATTCAAACAATCCTTTGTAATATCAATATTGCACACACTCATATTGCGATATATATATTGCGTAGCCCTAGTAAGGTGCGGGAAAAAGAGGAGTGAAAGTCCATGAAAACAAGGAAACATGTTAACAGAGAGATTGTTCGGTAAACTTATAGGTTGATACTGAAGGTGGATGAGTTTAAGAACCATGGTTTTCGCAGTGAAGGTTTATCAAGGTGTATCACACCACTTGCATTTGACTCATCAATAGTATCTAGCAATAATCCCACCAGCATCAACATAAACAGGCCCAGTAGTAAAGTTAAGTAACCTGAAACAACATTGCCGCTTTACTGTCATTAGTGGACCAACCTGATGTAAAACCTTAAAAGTAAGATTTTAGATTGTATTTTCCCCCAATCTAGATATGTTTTACTTATCCTACTATTAATGTCTTACTTCTTGTCTCACTCATGATATTTCTGTCCTGAGTAGTTTTGAACAGGGCCCAGGTTTGTCTCGATCGAACACTAAGACACACAGTCATAAAGAATGGCCTGTAATCTAAGGTGTCACTAAGTTTCATTGCTAAGTATCTTACCACCTGATTTTGGTTTGAATACTAAATCAAATCCAGCATATTTGCCTTCAAGGTTGATTTATCATAGATTAGATCAGCAGATTAAGTCTAATCAAGCTACCACCAAAAATCTAAAAGATTATCTACCTGTTATTCTCACCAGGGTGAAACTGGTTTTGGATACCCTGGCAAAAAGGGTGAGCGTGGTGTTCAGGGGCCCCCTGGTCCATCTGGTCCTCCTGGACCTGCGGCCGAGGTTCACAGACTCGCTGACGGCACTGCGGTGCAAAAGGTGGTTGGTTCCCCCGGACCACCAGGGCCAGAGGGAGCTCAAGGACCTCTAGGCGATGATGGACAACCTGTAAGTTCAGGACATTTAAAAAACAAAAGTTAATTTAAATAAAAAGTTATTTCATGATAATTTTCTGTTCCTCAGGGAGATCCTGGAGAGGATGGGAAAACTGTAAGTTGTTAGCAGACATTTTCTCCCGTTTCCACAGCAACTAAACACTTGTTTCTTGTTCAGTTCAACTCAATGACTTAATAAAATCTGCTGGGTTTCCTTAGATTGGAAACTTTTTCAAACTGATTTGTAATGATGTATCTAGGATTTAGATTGATTTTCTTGTAAAGTGCCTTGAGACGACATCTGTTGTAAATTACAACTATATAAATAAACTGATTCTTAACTCTTATTTATCTAATAACTTGTTTACGTCGTGTTTTTATCAGGGTCCTGCTGGACCGCAGGGTATTCCAGGAATTCCAGGGACACCTGGCACCAAAGGCCAAAAGGTGCAACAAAATAAACCGTTACTGTAATCATGCCGTGTCTGTACTTATTGTAATAACATGTCCCTCAATAACTCCAGGGTGAACATGGAGTGGGCTCACCTGGACCAAGGGGTCCCCCAGGACCTCCGGGACCCGCCACTGGTGATCGGCCAGTATGTGCATGCTGAAGATGTCTGTCTTTTTAATGAATATTTAACTTGTGAAAAAAAGTAACCATAGTGTATGTTTTTGAAGACATTTGTTGACATGGAGGGATCAGGATTCCCAGACTTGGAAACTTTCCGGGTATGTTGATTAGCAAAAAGAAAGGAGTTTAAAGATGGCACTTAAAGACAACTGTGGCATATTTTGGCAGGATGCACGTGGACCCACTGGCCCCCCAGGTCCCCCCGGCCCTCCTGGGATTCCCGGTACTTCTGTTGCCATCGGACCTGGTGGTCCAATAGCCTTTGGACCTCCAGGACCACCTGGACAAGATGGAGTGCCTGGTCTGCCTGTGAGATTCACATTTTCTTCACTGAACCGATATTGTGTTTAATTTGCACTGTAGCTAATGATTTTGCATTTTTTGTTTGTTATTTTCAGGGCCCCCCTGGACTTCCAGGTGTACCTGGCAGACCTGGACCGGGAGGAGACAAGGTAAAACTGAGTATTGTTGAAATTTATGCCAAAGCCTGCTGTGAATCAGACAAAAGGGTACCATAAGGGTGTTAAGAAGGGCTGCTTTTATATTAAAATCATTATTATTATAAAATCAGTTTAGGTTTTAATGCTTTATTGTTTAAAAAAAAATCTTAATAAAAATGTTTACATTTTTAAAGTTCATATAAAAAATAAGATTTGATTTATATTTTCCTAACTAATGATCTGAATGGTAAAATACCGTCAGCCCCAAATCTTATGAAAGTGAAAGTTTATGTAATTCTATAGGATACCGTCTGTTCATACACAAAACAATCCTTTTTACAAATAATCCATGCTATGGCTTGTCAACAGCTCCTCCTACTGTTGAAAAATGTTTTGGACAAAGGCTGATTTAGACCTTTAGAACTCAGGAACTGCCCTGAAACTGCCAAAGGTTGCAGCCAATTAATCATATTCTATAATGTGTGTCTGATTAACTGAGTACCAAACAAAGTTTTACATTAATAAGTTATTCAAATCTATTTTTTTTACTAAAACCAAGCTTCTTAGATGCAATTTCCCGATGTTCGGAATTAAAGTATTGATTTATGTTTATTTTATATTACCTAGGGGAATGGTGGTGACCTTGGTCTTCCAGGTCCAGCAGGAGAAAAGGTTAGTGGGAGTTTTTAAAAATGTAACTCAGAAATATTTGTTTAGTTTTTAAAAATGATATGAAATGCTACTACAGGAACCATACAGATTTTCTGTTACTTTCTTTTAGCGAGAACCAACGGACTCCAACCCTTTCAATTACCTGTTCTCTTTATTTGCTCCATCCTCTACGGTGTGTAATGGGGAAGCAGGTACTCGGGTTTGGGTTTCCTCTTTGCTTTCTAACCTTTTCCATTTCCCTGAAGATCATAAAATTTTAAACAAGGTTCTATTTTTTTCTTAGTGTATCTAAATGTAAAGAAATCTGCTTCCACTATTTAATTAACTCACAATATATTCTTGCAACTTTTCCACTTTTCGGGTGTGCTCTTTGACTAAATCATTATTTTCCTCTTTTTCTTCTTTGCTTTCCAAAAAGTATGAATAGATTGTAAAAGGAACATTTCAGAAGGTACAGAAGCATTTTTATTTTTTCTCTCTGACTCAGGGGGCTCAGGGCGATCCGGGAAGGACCGGCACACCTGGGCAGATTGGTCTGGCAGGGCTTCCTGGCCCAATGGGACCAGTTGGGCCTCCAGGGCCTCCGGGGCCACCAGGTCCCCCTTTTCTTTCTGGCAGTGTGAGTAATGGTTTCAGATTTATGCTTATACATTTAGCAGATGCTTTTATCCAAAGCAACTCACAATGTAGACACAAGGATACACGTATTATCAATCTGACCATAAACTATCTAGAGAAAAATCCCAAGTCAGAGTCAGTGGTGACAGCGAAGAGATAGAGGGAAGTATAGAGATAGTATTAGAGGGGGTATAGAGGTATGGGTAAGTGTTAGGATAGAAGATGCTCTTTGAAGAGGTGGATCTACAAGAATTTCTTGAAGACAGACAGGGACGCTGCTGTTCTTGTGGTGCCTGGTAAGACATTCCACCATCTTGGAACAACACAAGAAAACAGGCTGAATTGTCTTAAGTGTGGTGTAGACACTGCTAGACAATAATCCATTGATGACCGAAGAGACCAAACTGTAACCAGTGAAGCTCAATGGCTGGGAGACCAGTCAGGAGTGGGCGTCTTCAAGTTAAACCTCTTTATAAAGGCTTTTTTTTTTTTTTTTACATTTCGATCACTTTTCTCTTATATATCACTTATACATATGTGTTACAAAGACTTTTCGAACACACACTTTGTCCATACAGGGTAATCCGAACGAGATACTAAACGCCTTGCCTGGCCTCAGAGGACCACCTGGACCACAGGTAACCCTGTTGGACATAGTTGTCCCACTGGTTATGTTGTTCAGTCTGCTCTGTCTGACCTGAACTGTATCATGTCTTCCAGGGTCCGCCTGGCATTGCTGGTCTACCGGTAAGTAATCCAAACAAATCCGGTGTAAGTTATGCAGGTGCTTGGGTATATAAATGTATTATTTGTTGTAATAATTAACCCATTCAGTCTCTTAAGAAGGGGTGTGTTCATGATATATGTGGTAGATATTGCTTAATTTATCGCATTAAAAATAAATTTCTGCTCTTTAAATTATACAAATCTAGTTATCCAAACAAATGGAGGGTCTCTAACAAAGAGCCATTCAACTGCAGATGGTCCAGCTATGTGCTTACCTATTAGGAAAAGTTCAGCTGTAAAGCTTGACATTAGCTGTAGGGTGTGACCCTTGTGGCCGATCGAGATGCACAGCTAACAGCCGATACACTCCATCAGAGCTCGCCTCAGTTTGGGTAAAGCGTGTCTTTATGTATGTGATATTAATTTATCCAGACCTAGTCTTGATGAAAACTTAGAAGAATTTGGCTTCTGTTGTCCTCTGGCGGCAAGGACGTTCTTGATCAGGGTTTTGCAGGTCATTTCGAAGCTGTTATTAATTATAGGCAGCTCTGAGTAACTGGGAGGGGTCAAGTTTATAATTACAGCACATTTAAACAACAAGGCCATTAAAAGGGATTTCCATGATAAAAATTTGATAGCCAAGCAAAATTTTTCTATTTGTCTTGTCAAACCCCCAGTTGGTCGCAGCAGATGGCCACAAACACTAAGCCGGGTTCTGGTCCCGGTTGTTCTTTCTTCCTGTTAAGAGGGAGTTTTTCTTCCCCACTGTAACAACATGCATGCTCAGTATAAGTGATTGCTGTAAAGACAACAACACAATGCAAGCTATCGTTTCGATAGCTGACCCAAGAGGATTGATTGCTGTAAGTTAGTGACTCGATGTTGGGTGCCTTAAGATCTTAAACTTCTTATACTGATTTTTTTATCATGTATTTATGATTCGAATTGAATTATTTCTAGTAAAGTGCCTTAAGATGACGTGTTATAAACTGTGCAATAAAAATAATCTGCTTTGAATTTAATAGATTTTTGGTCTATTTTGGTTCAATTGGGGAGCCTGTGTAAGGACTGAGGGATGTGGTCCATTTTCCCAGCTTTACTGAGGCTGCAGCTGATCCAGGATGCAGAGCTGCAGCATTCTGGATAAGCTACAGCTTTCTGACTGACTTTTAAGCCGACTATGGATGAGTTTCTTGCTGGAAAATGATTCCTTTAATCCAAGAAATGCTTATTAGGTGATTGACGGCTGACTTTATAATTGTCCTTATGTTTCTGGAAGTTTAAAGTCTGAGTCCATCCCTACTTTCTGATCAGTAGCTTCTAACTGTAATAGCTGGAGCTGTGTGCTGACTCTTGATTGTTCCTTTATGATTACAAAAAACGTTTCAGTGTTGTTTCTGATGAGCTGGAAAAAACCTGGTGTACATCTACTCAGTGCTTTAAAGAGTTAAATCACCTGAACACTATTTAGAATATATGTCACACATCTAGAGCCCTTTTATAACTTATTTTTTCTAACCATTCTACCAATAAACCTTACTACATGTACCCTAACATGTAATGTCGAAAATGTATTTAAATAGTATTTTGGGGTTTGGATTAATGCTAACTATAGCATTATAATGCTTGAGTAGTTGCTCAATCCAAACTCAATTAAACACCATCTGTGGCCAACTTTATGTATTTTCATTTATTAAAAACAAACAATATTTTCAAATGTTTGGATATGGTTTACAGGGTAAGCCAGGTTTTCCAGGTAACCATGGAACTAAAGGAGCAGAAGGACCACGGGGACCATCGGGGATTCCAGGCATTGATGGATATCCTGGAACACCAGTAAAAAAAATAAAAAATTACTCCATCATGCAACATTTCCAGTTTATATTTTAGTTGCAATTTACTTTAAAGCAATTCATGACACTAATTCATTCATCTTATTTTGACTTTTATAGGGTAAAAGGGGAGACAGAGGAGAGAAAGGAGAAATGGTGAGTATCCTATATTTCCCAAATAAA
Source organism: Orestias chungarensis (assembly GCA_032876305.1). Lineage (NCBI taxonomy): Eukaryota > Metazoa > Chordata > Actinopteri > Cyprinodontiformes > Cyprinodontidae > Orestias > Orestias chungarensis. Next base: position 273,210 of record JAVLVB010000566.1, on the reverse strand, counting down.
AGCAGCTGTAGCAACTAAATAGTGATTGACTGAAGCAGGTTCAGATATGATGACTGTTAAGCCCAGGCCAGTAACTGAAGGTGTTGTAAGGACTTTGCATGTCTGTGGATCAGGAGAAAACTTGTAAAAGGGTCTGAAAAAACAGTATTGTATTATGAAATAGGTAAGGGTGGTTTGGAATCATGTTTGAGGGCAACACGGGTAGTGAGGTGTGTGGTAGAGAGGAAACAATAGGTTTCAGGTGTTATTGTAACTAAACTGTGACAACAACAAAACAAGGGTTGTTTTTCCTTTATGATACTGAGATCAAGAAATTGACAATACAACAAAATATATAAATGATATAATCAACCTTTCATTTTCATATTAAAAAAGCTAGATATTTTTAAAAGCTTATATCTAAATGATTTAATAAAAATTCTAAAAAGTGGGCTATTTTGAATTACTAATAGAAAATGAAATAACATAGGCAAAAAGAGTTTTATGTCTTGCTTTGAAATGTTCAATGCTTTCAGCCCACATATTAATTTGGCAAACCACTTTATATCACCACAATGATATTTGTATCGAACATATATCCCCTCTGGATGGAGATGAGCAGCATCTCTACTCTCAGCTCATGCTCTACGGTAGATCTCTAAGGGAAAGTCCACACACCCTGCTAAGGAAACTTATTTCGCTTGCATCTCGTAATTCCGGTCGCTACCCAGAGCCTGTGACCATACATGAGGGTAGAATGATCGGTAAATCGAGAGACCTTTGCTGCGCCCATATTACTTCAAATACCACAACAATCCGCCAATCAATTGCGTGCTCTGTATTTCCCTCGGTCCTAAATAAGACCATAAACCTTTGCACTTGGGCTAGGGCATCATCCGAAACTCAGAGAATGCTCTCTTTGCTTCTCAGGCTAAAGACCACAGTGTTGGATTTCAAGGTAATGATCTTTATCTCAGCTGTGAACTGCTTCAGTAAAAGTTGTTGATCAAAGTATGATGAAGCCAAAAGTATCAAGGCATCTGCAAAAAGCAAAGACTCAATTCTAAGGCCATCAAACAGATCACCCCAAGACCTTGGCTGCTTCATTCTTCCGATAAAGGGTTGCAAATGGCAGCCTTTATTTTACTGTACAACTATAAAAAAGAACACAAAAAGGTGTTCCATTGGGTTCTACATTTAGACCTCTTTTATTTTGATGGTGTCTTTTTTAAGATAGTTGATCAACTTTTTCTTTTTAACTTGTTTTTTCACCCACACACACAAAAACTGATGCTTCAGTGGAATTTCAGCAGATGTTTTGCAGATTATAATGTTCATAAATCACATTTTGTAAAAGATTTACCACAACTTTCACATAAAAGTAATTATTATTCTTGCTGTTTTTCCTAACTTTATTTCCAACACAGGGTCGCCCAGGTCAAGACGGTGGACCACCTGGGCCTCCTGGACCACCAGGACAGATTGTCTACCAGCAATCAAGAGATGTAAGTCAGATTCCTAAATATAGGTTTACATGGACTGACTTAGTATATTCACATCGATGATTAAATTAACCCTTTAACCGTTTAACGTTTAACCACTTTAGGGAGGATCCGGGCTAGCAGGACTCCCAGTATGTATCAATGCTTTTACAAATTCTACTTTTCTCAAACACGCATTTGAACTACAAAAGTAATGGTGGTATGTATTTTAATTTAGGGACCAATGGGGCCTAAAGGAGACAAAGGGGATATTGGTTCTCCAGGATATGCTCCTAAGGTAGGACAGTCGTAAGACTGCTTTTGGTAAAGACAACAACATTTTACACATGCAAGTTTAAAGAGTAACTAAACCCCATGCTGCTGTGAAATTTTTTTTTTGTGCTGTCCTCTGTGGATTGAATTTTGGCTACTCCAGATGAATTGCACTGCTAGTAGTAACTGTACAGCTTGGTACATGTCCACATATTAAATCTATCGCTCTCCGACAGTAAGGAGTTCAATCATATGTTTTACTTTATAGTTTCAATCCAAATATTGATGTAAACCTTCTGAAAGTTTGTTTCTGCTTTGAATATTTAGCAATGGTAACCGCACCATTGCATGTATGGCTGCCTCCAATAACGTACTTGGTAATACACCTGACTCTGATTCTAAAGGTGTTACAAATGGTGCTGGTAACATCACTTTAGCCCTGAGAACTCTGATCCATTCTTTCAAAACTGATTTGTGCCAAAACCACTTGCGTTGTCAAACTTAACATCATCAGATTTGATTTAAACTACGGCAATTGTAGCAGAGAGGAACGAATACTTCACGAGTTCAGAGGAGGAAATAATAAATGACTGGCTGGAAAGTCTTATTTTCTGTTATCTCAAGTCCAACAAATAAACAGATACCAGTTCAGATTGAATCAGTAGGAGTTCATTGTTGTGGTCCAACAGGTGAAGCAGCTGCATAGCTAGATGCATGTCATCTACATTCGATGTTAAACAGATTTACGTACTTCCTTACAGCCTCGGAAAGTAAAGCTGTCAGACCGAACAGACAACGATGTTGGCCAACTGCGATGAACAAACATGCCCATGCCCAATAACACAACTGTTTTGCATGCAACGGAGAGCAAACGGTTACCCAGAGGGGTAGTTACAAGAAGCGGCAAATGACAAGATGTTGAGAAGAAAATAAAGTGGTTTTTGTCATGCAACTGCAACAATGAGAACCAGTTTCAAACCTTTGGCCAGATCACAAACAGCCGTTATAGCTCAAGTGGGCCTGAGATAAAGTTGCTTATGGTTTAACACCTGCCCAGATTTGCAATAGAGATGTTAAGTATCATGGATGTATCGCTTCGAAGCTCTGTGAGCATTGTATTGATGATGCACGTTTACATCCAATTTGAAACACTTTACAGTCTGGGACACTTTCAAGGTCTTAACCAAAAAACGTCAGGGAAAATTAATGGCGACTATTGGTAGAGCTCAAAACCATCTGACTACATTAACACCGTGGTATCTGTAGTGCAGCAGGTTGTTTCAGATAATAGAGCAGATCACTCAACATCAACTACTTCTTACTGTTCATGGAGGGTGTGGCATAGTCTTCCTCCAAAGGGGTCTTTGTTGTCAGATTTTAGTTTCCCATCAAGATAATTTAGTTTTTCTAACTAATGATTTTATCTTGTTGTCCTGCAGGGTCAAAAAGGGGAGCCTGGCATCATCATGGGGCCTGATGGGACACCTTTATATTTGGGAGGCCTGGCAGGACAGCCGGTACTTTTATTATATAATCACCACTGCAACAATTTCCTGTTCATTCAGCTAAAAAAAAAAATCAGGAACTGTTTGATTGCAAATTTGCTATAAAAAAAAAACAACCTCCTGGAAAAAACAAATCCTGGAAGATGTTGTCGGATGTTACATACAGAAGTTAAAATACGTTTAATTGAAGTTTCCGGCGACCCGAACTAGCAAGACCTGAAGGTTTATTACAGGCGGAGCCACTAAGCAATTTGACAAGGAAGTGAAACATGCAAAGCAAATATGCTCAAGTAAAAATATTAACTAATCGATAATACGGGAATGTTGTGCTAATGCTTATCACAAAGACAAATGTGGTCCAGAATTTAATATAGGTAAACAATAATGATTTAAATAAACAGTTCACTTCCCCATGATAGAAGCTTGTTAATGCAGCAGAGACTTGTTGTGTGAACGCTCAGACCGTTAAAGTTTCACGTGAATTTTAGATTGCGTAAAGTCCGACCATTAAGGCAGATCTAGTATGTCAGGAGAAAAAGCGGATCGCAGTCGAACAGCTGTGTGTCCTGGACTCTAACGTGACTGTGTGATGTTATTTCACAGGGTGATAGAGGAAGTCCTGGCCCAGAGGGACCTCCAGTATGTACTGAGTCATGACTTTTTCATCTGTTTTATGAGATACCAGATTTAATCAGTATAACAAAGGAGTATATTTCTCCAGGGTCCCCGGGGTCCCTCCGGACTGAAAGGAGAGATTGGTATCCCTGGAAGACCGGTATATCTTTATATTCTTTCGAGGACATATATTGAGACAAAAAAGATTTTTTTAAAAGACTGAAAGCCGACTTTATGGTTTCAGGGTCGACCAGGATTAAACGGGGTCAAAGGGGAGAAGGGCAACTCAGGCGGCGGGTCTGGATATGGTTACCCTGTAAGTGCTCCAGAAAGAAATGTTATTGGAACAAGTGAGACATGAAATAAAGCTTGTATTTTCTCAGGGCGTCCCAGGTCCCCCGGGGCCCCCCGGACCTTCCGGCCCTCCAGGAGTGAGTTGGGTTGAAACCTCTAATTCAAGCTCAGATCAAAAGACAATGACTTTTCTCTGACTATCTCCTCTTTTTGTTTCAGGGCTATGATGAGTACTCAAGGAATCAAGCAGGTGAGGTTTGACATTTTAGGACTTTCTTTTAACTTTCAAAATGCATTTTTTTATGTTTGTGTTGTTGTTACTCTCCTCTTGCACAGTTAAAGGAGAGAAAGGTGATAATGGACCACCAGGAATACTTGAAATTCAAGGTAGCATTATTGTTCTATGTTTATATATATGAAATAAACATCAGAGGAGGTAAATGTTTACAGCGTGTTTTGTTTTATTCAGGTTTGGGTACAGGCTTTGACTTTTACAGTCTAAAGGTAAACTCGCCCAATCTACCTCTTTAATGTTAAATAAAAACTAAGATTAAAGATTGTTTTGGTTTTATCCAGAATGAGTTGAAAGGTGAGACAGGCTTAAAAGGAGAGAAAGGAGAAGCAGGCGGATATTATGACCCCCGATATGGAGGAGGAGCAGTTGGCCCACCAGGAAGTCCAGTAAGACCCCAAAAGAACCTCTAACTGTTGATTTTAACTTCTAACCAACAAAACAAAAAAAACTTTTGCATCATTATTTAAAAATTCTCTATCAGAACCTATAGCACAGGATGGTCTTGGAGAAATCTGACTAAACTGTGGAAAATTACTCGATCTAAGGCGGCACACCAGCAAACATGTCTTGGCGAACATGTCTCCTCGGTGTGGAAGAGTGTAATTACCAACGGCCACAGGATGCAAGAAACAGTTCTGAACTGCTGTATATAACATCCGTGATAAGCATTTTATTCTTTCTTTTGGTTTTTCTTTTTTTTTAAGTGCCAAAATATCAAAAGAAACATACAGCTAACTCTTTTTATGGTGTTCGGGCCAAAACTGAATTTCTAAAAGACAAATTAAACATCTGGGTTTATTAGAGTCAGCCATAATAAGATCCAGACGAATGTAACATCGTTTTACGGTTTAATCTTACCTACTTACCTACTTGTAATTTTGTTTTTATGAGTAATGACTTCCTCCTTACTGACCTTCTCCTTACTGGCTTGTCTGCGGACCAGAACCTGTTCATCTACTTCCTCCATCCTCTGTGCTATGATGGTTGGATTTCCCATCATGTCTGTACTTGCATTTAATAGTTTCAACAGATAAATTTGGCACCTTCAAGCATCTGGAAATTATTCCCAAGAATGAAGTAGACTTGTGAAGCTCCACAATTCAAAGAGAAAGTATTTAGTTTATCTATATTTTTTCTGTCTTTGTGGCATTTAGCAAACAGAAATTATCTTACCGCTTCAAACTAGCCCTAAACAAGACGAATTACATCTGATTTAACTTCAGAAAGTGTCTATTAACATGTATATGTCTTTCAATTTCTTGTGTGAAAACTGCTGGTTTCAACTCTATTCTTTTGGTCATGTGACATGATGAAAGATGGTGAGGTGTTTAATCACAGCAAAGTTTAAAAAACAAAATTGGTTAGAACTCATAACAGCAATATTAATATCTGTCATTTATATAAACACAAATCAAACTTCATATTAGTGCATCCTTACCTCAGGGGGACATTTTTCAGGTTCAAGCACAGAGGAAAAGTTTAATGCCTATTCGTTTTGTATGTGTGCTGCATCTGGTGAACATTTATGTATCTTAAGATTTGATAAAGTGTCCACACCACAACTCCCTCTTGATTTTTAGATGACTACGTTTTCAACCTACTACACTGTAGGAGCACAACATTTTGTAAACACACTTGTAATATGCATACTAAAATATACAAAAGACATACATGTTACAGCCATGGGCTACAAAACATAATTATAAGTTTAAGAAGGCCAGCATTCAAAAAAAACTATAGCCTATTTATTAAGTCTACTACACTAAGAAAAACACATATATTTCTACCTTTCACTGATCAAACTTCTCTCTCTGACCAGGGTCCAAAAGGAGACTCGATTGTTGGTCCACCGGGTCCCCAGGGACCTCCAGGTCCACCAGGAAGAGGCTATGACGGTCGACCAGGACCCCCAGGGCTGCCAGGACCTCCAGGTCCAACTCTTTCTGGGCCCTATGGGGAGACACAGAGTGAGTCCTACTGAAAAATATTATATAAACAAGCAAACAAGTTGTCTGGCGTTTTATAATTCAGTTATTAATCTTTCAAAATGTGTTTATTTGTATTTCTTTTTATTTATTTGCACCACACATTTGAACAATCACATGGGTTTCACATGTAAACACCATATGAAGAGGAAGACATGAAAACACATGTGGATTTGGCATGTGGTGAAAGAAAAAGAAAAAACACGTGTTTCACATGTTTCTATGTGTGGGTCACATATGTACGTATGTTTACACAAAACATGTGAACAAAATACGCGATAACATGTAATTCCTACATGAAACCCATAAGAAAACATGGGAATCATATGTTGTGTTTTTAACCCATATTTTTAAAAAACTATTTCAAACAAAAAAGCTTCCAAAGCAAAATAAGGCATGTACAATACAGAAAGAAATGTACACATAAAAACAATATTTAACTATAATATAATTTGAATGCATTGATTTTTGTAACTCCATATAGATATTGATTATAATAAATTACTAAATTGATCCTTTAGGATTATCTAGATATTTGCTTTTTGTTGCAGATGTTTGAGGATGTGAATATATTTACAGCATGTTACCAAACTTTACTGCATTACTAAGGTGACCTTGTTCCATTCCAAACAAAAAACATTTTTGTTTCAGTTTTTAAAATTGCTTCCATTGTAACTTTTCATAATATTGTTATACAACTACAATCCCAAAATATATTAAACAAAGTGTTTGCAGATGTATGACTTACTTCATAGTCTTGCTGTCAAAATGCTGTATTTAGATAGCAATTGTGAGTAATTTTAAAGACAATCTCTGTTACTTTATTCATTTAAGGGATCTGGGGAAGCAACCTCCTGCTTAATAATAATGAAACAGACAGGAGAGGAATATTCAGTAGTAATGTTGCTCAA